>CM045454.1:32695966-32899925 GCA_024666655.1 Dascyllus trimaculatus
CTTGGCAGCCTGCAGCAACTACTTTAAAAAGCTCTTTAAGAAGCAAAGTGACGAGGACAACTCCATCGTGGAGCTGGACTTCATCCGCTCAGACATCTTTGAGGAGGTGCTCAATTACATGTACACAGCCCGGCTGGCCGTGAGGAAGAAGGACATCAATATGATGATGTCGTCCGGTCAGATCCTGGGGATCAACTTCCTGGATAACCTGTGTACCCAGAAACGTGAGCTGACCAACATGAAGACTCGGGAAAACCAGGCTCCGGGTGACCATGGGATGAGAGCCCAGGATGCCATCCTTAAGGAGCTAGCCATGGAGGAGGTGAGGAAGAACAGCTTCTATGATCAGGGCATGGATGGCATGGGGCCTGGGGGCTCTCACGTCTCTCAGCCACACAACTACAACACCAACATGGGTAAAGACCCTCACAGCCACAGCTGGGGCTCCTCCTCCTCCAGCGACATGAAGCTGGAGTACCTGCTGTACGGCCACCGCGACCATGGCTCCTGCCAGAGCACAGGAGCAAAGCCCATGGACCACAACGCCAAAAAAGAGCGACTGCTCACCGCCAACCGCCCCTACGGCTGCGAGCACTGCCCCAAAGCCTTCACCACCGCCGCCCACCTCAAAGAGCACCTGAAGATCCACTCTGGCTTCAAGCCGCACCGCTGCGTGGTGTGCGGCAAGGCCTTCATCAGGGGCCCCGATCTGAAGAGGCACGAGAGGGTCCACAGCAACGAGCGGCCCTTTGCATGTCAAATGTGCGAAAAGGCCTTCAAGCACAAGTCTCATCTGAAGGACCACGAACGGCAGCACCGAGGCGAGCGACCCTTCAACTGCGGCTCCTGCGACAAAGCCTTCATCAAAGCGTCTGATCTGAAACGCCACTGGAACACCATGCACAGCGGCAACCCCCGCAGACAGATGTCCCTGTCTCCTGCCGCCTCCCAGCACGGCCAGGGAGACGCCACTGACCAGAGAGACTGGAAAATGGAAACCGGGCCACACTCGCATAACTCGGGGGACTGTTGAGCCTGCAAACACACACCAACACACTGACATGCATACACGCACACTTTAAAACATGTATACACACTGACACAACCACAACCCTGTGACAGGCTGTGTAAGCTGACATCACATGGACAGTGATCGGAGTGAGTAACGAGATCATAGCATGTTCATAAGACTGTGGGGCTGTATTATTATTCTAAAGAGTTATGTCAAAGCGATGTTTCCTTTCACCTGTAAAATCATGTAAATGTTTAGTTCACTCTACTATACATATATTTTTCACAAAGCATCGTTGCTATCTAGGCTGAGGGTTCTCATAACATTATTCTCTTTTACTTTAATGGAATATGTAACATTTAAATGTTTGTTTAACCTTTGCTGGGTTTTATGGAGATAAAAGAGAGAAGCAGAATGGGGAGGGGAGAAGAGATTTTTCTGCATAACATTTGTTGCATTGAGTATATTCATGTGGATGTTTTTAATGGATGTGTTTAGTTGTATTGATTGATATTACACTGTAAGAGTAAGAGTCACCATTTTGCATTGACACAGATGATACCAAAGTCTTGGGTCTTCGATGGATTGCCTTAAGAGGCTGTCCTGCCCAAGCAACCGGCCAACTAGATTTACTGTTATACAGTATAACTGTCATCCAGCTATCAACAGTTTATGATAGATGTCTGTATATACTGTAGCTTAGTTTGTTGCACAATTAGAGAACACAATATTGAATTATGCACATATAACATTGTCCTACTCCTACACTTTGACAATAAACACCATTTGCTGTGTTTTATTGGTTTTGCAAAGTTTGGTTTTTACGGAAGAGTACTGAGCATGACCTACAGGATTTTTCTATTGAATTATTCAGTTTAGGTAGTTGTGCCACAGCCACATCGTCAACATTAGATACAAGCAGCATCCAAAGTTTCTCAAAGGGGGTTGTAGAAGTGTTTAAAGATGTTATTATTCTCTGCAGCTGCCACATTGGTTAAAAACGGGTCAAATGTTAATGTTATTTGCTTGTCGGCTGCAGTAAAAACAGTTTGTAGACCTTAATTTGCCACCTTTGAAGTCCTCCTCTGGTCATTGTTGTCCTGAAAATATTCCCCACCTGCCTTAAAATGTCTTGGTGCTAAGTCCTCGCCTCTCTTCGGCCACCAGTCTGCCATTTGCTCAGACACACTCGCTCACCTGCTACTCGCTCAAACACTGTAAAACTATTTTGTGCTACACGATGGCGAGTTGTAATATTGGACTAACTCAGCCGTACCTGTTTGAACCAGAAACCAATTCTGCAAAAGTATGATGATACAGAAAGGCCCACCCTGTTCATTGACAGGTTTGAATCAGGAGGTTTGTTCTGTAAGAAACCTCAAAAATCTGAATCTGTATTTTTGAGGCTGTCATCCGTCCACTGCAGTTTCAAGGTAGAAAAATTCAGCCGTGGTGCTGACTGCTTGTTTTGCTCATATGTCTTCCAGTACATTGAATAACACCACATGCATATATTAACAAAGTAAAAAAAAGAAGGTGTTCTTCACTAGAGGGAGTCTTCATCGTCAGTGAAGGTCGCCATGCGACACCAGCATTGTAAACATCAGATCCAAGCAGCATCCAAAGTTTCTAACAGGATATTAAGGAGGAATTCGACGCTGTCATTATCCTGTGCAGCTATCACGTTACTTAAATGGACCAGATGTTGTTTTTGGTGAAAAATGCCTGAGGGTTTGAATTTCTCACCTGTATACTCAAGTATATCAGCATATGGCATTTGTTAAGTAACATTCTATTATATAGTAATATTCAGTCGTAACCTGGTAACAGTCAGATAACCAGAGCAATAAGGTGTACAGGTGTGTCAAGAAACACTGTTGTTAAAATAACGAGATCAGGTCTGGAAAGTAACACAGTGATGAATTTTAGAGCCATGCTGCGAGTAAAGCTCATGTATCTAGTCATGTTCGGTCTACTTAGTGGCTACATTACAACACAGGGCTGTGTAAAACAACAGCAGGTATCTTTCACAGCAAGCAGTTTGTCTGGTAGGAGAAGCTCGGGGAGAATTAACAATGCCTCAGATGCACTGAGGGTCCCATGAAGCCATGACAGTGAACCAGACTGCTCAAAAGCAGGACCTCAGAGGACACCAGTGGTTTTTCTATCTGCGAGAAGTCAGAGTTATTGTTTGTCTGACAAAATAAGTTATTTCACAAGAAGAAAACAATATATTGAAGCATTTTCCAACATTTCTTTGTTCAAAAAAAGGCACTAAAATAGACAGTAATGATAGAAGTTGTCCTTAGAAGTAGCTCTGTTGTTTGATAATGAATCTATAAGTTAAAACTTCTTCCATCCAGAGATGTAGCAGTTCTTCAGGCTTTGCTTTGTTTGTAAGCTCGGCCTATGCAAACAATCACATCTGCCGCCCAGCCCCTACCCTAAAGTCCTGCACCTTTGGTTCGTTCAGCTCCATAGCTTGAGTCAGACACGAGACTGACCTGTCTGCTCTGAAAATGTCGTGAGTGTATTTGAACACAACATGAAGCCGGAAAACACACATCCAACATGGCTGTCCTTTATCTCTAAGGGAGAAAAGCTTCTCAGCAGCTCTCTTATGCTCTGCATGCAACACTAGATGGTGCCCTGTTCATAGTGATTGACCTGTTGCTGCCCAATTTGACCTGCTCATGTTCGCTGTCCACGACCAAAGGAACCACTGAAGATACCGACGGCACATAAGAATTAAAGTTACTTTGTTTATTAAAGGACGCCGAGCACAGTGAAAAGCCCTCATGGCGGCTGTGTGAAATGTATGCGCTCTCACACCTCAGTACTTTCCATATATTTACATACATCTAACTCCAGTAGTTGGTGTGAGGCCAGTTCAGTATCAGGGTTTCACAGTCACGCCTCTGTATGCATTGACGGGCAGATGGAGACACTCTGTACCTGTTTCTGACAGTTTGACCAGACAGTGTGGAGGAGGAACATCCTCAGCACTGGTCCCGTACCTCAGACTGATGTGTTCCCAGCTGTCAACAGAGGGACGGTTTGATCGCTTGCAATTTAGGGTGAAACTGTTTGGTGGAAAACTGACGTCAGTGTCTAATGGAAAAGGCGGGCCTTGCCTCACTGATGTCAGTAGATGCCCAGGATCTGTTTTCTGCATTTCCCGGCCCTGCTATACTGTGTGTATGTGTGTGTGTGTGTGTGTGTGTGTGTGTATTAAAGCCAGTGAAAGATGCAGGATATGGGTTTGTATCACATTGTTAGACTCACTGGGGCTGGGTGTGTGCGCCTTTGTGTCGTGACTGCCTTCGTGTGTATTTGTGAGGAAGGTTGAGATATAATGTGTGCATGAATTGGTGTGTGTGTGTGTGTGTGTGTGTGCCAAAGGGATTTGAGTGATGAGGGCTTTTTGTATGCGTGTATGTGTGTGCTCAAGCATGTGCCTGAGTGCATTTATATGTGTGTGCACGTGTGTGCGTGTGTATGCATGTGTAATAACCGAGGGAGGAGGGGGTGCTGGAGAGTGTGCATCCATGCATGTGTGTGCGTGTGTGCGTTAGAGAGTGTTTATATGTTTGTGTGCACTGTATGCATCAATAATGAGTTCTGTGTCTGCGCACGCACATTCTTGTGTGAGTGACAGGCAGTGAGTGAGTGTGCATTCATGCATGTGGCTCTCTGCATGTACTCATCCGTGCATCAGTGTGAAGGAGACTGGGTGTGCGTGTTTCTCCTTATTTGCTTTTCTGTATGCATGAGCCTGCATGCATGTATGTGCATGCAGATGTACACATCATCACTATTTAGGGAATTCACATTTCAGTCGGCTGAATTCTACAATGCAGGTAGTCACGTGAATGAATTTGTGTGTGCGTGTGTGTATATGGCATATATTAGTATTGTGGGGGCTGTGCATGCAGATTTATGTCTGCATAAGTTTATGTGGCTTTCTGTGTGTGTATATTCTCTCTTCAGCTTTGGTTTATGTGAGTGTGGGCGCGAGTGCATGTGTATGTGAGTGTGTGCTTGCGTGAATGTGTATATGTGTACAGTGAACACCCGGTTTCCATTACCCTGGCCGGCATGGTTCTCTCAGCCAGACCACAAACCTCCTGTCTCCACTCTGGCTCCACCCAGTGCTGCCACAGGCTTCCCAGAAAAGAACAGCGTCTAATTAAAAAACTTTAATTACATTCATCTCATCTCTCTCTCACACACACACACACTCTGGGAGAATAAAACAACTGTATACAAACAATTCCATGTGATAAATGGGCATGAAAGGCAAAGCCAGCAATTTTTTTCCCCAAGCGCAATGGCTTTTAATCAGAGCTGCTGACATTCATGAGCCATATAGTCTCCTGTGATGTCGTCCTCCACTTGAGCACCATCTGGAATTTCTTCAGCCTTTAAGGACTTCATGATTGTGGTGTGTCTCTCAGTCCTCCGCTGTCTTTTAATGAGACGTTTTATGCCCTTGCTCTGATCTCTAAGGCATCTTAAACCTAAGAAAAAAAGTATAAATCATCTTACAACTGTTCGTCTCCAGTTACTATACTGTATAAACATTCTCAGGCTATTAAACTGATTTGTGGGCCAGCACTTAGAGTGTGACACAAGTGTAAAATCACGCTTAATTAACGGCTCATCTTTAGAGGGGATGTCACACTAATGCGAGGAGGATCTCTGAGGAATGTCCTCCAGGTTGTTCACTCAGCACCTTGAACACAGGAGCCCCTATCTGACCAGCTTCCTTCTTTCCCATAGAAGCAGGTTTATTAACTTTGACCTGATGTATCCGCAGACAAGCTTCATCTTTGTTGATCAGCATGCTGTTGACCTGCAGAGTCAGACGGGTGGAGGTGGGTTATCAGGCCATCTCCAAAGAGCCGGCCGGATCGCTGCAATCTGCCTGCAGGAGTCATTGTTCAGCCCCAGACCAGATGTTCCAGCTGAGAGATTACCATCATATCACTCCTCAGTGCCGGGTCTAGGCCAGGTCCTCCCGTCTCTCTTCACTGTCCCCCCTCTCTCCTCTCATGTCTCGTATCTTTTCCACCTGCCTCGTTGTCCCTACATCCTTGTCGTTCTCCTGTTTCTCTGCTCGACAGCATCATTCTCTTTCTCCTCCCTCTGTCCTTCTTTCCTCAGCCCTCTCCTATCTTTCCTCTCGTCTCCTTCTATGCTCATCCCTTGTTCCTCACTCGTCTAATCCTTCTCCCGCCCTTCCTCTGCTTTATCTCCCCCCTCCACTACTCTTACTACTACTTCTACTTTCCTCTCTCCTTCCCTGCTGTTCCCCTCTCCTGTTTATTAACCCCTTCATTTGTTTGTCCTTCAGTTCTCTTTTTCCTTTCCTCTCCTCTTTCCTAATTTTACCTTTCCTGTCCATTCCTCACTTCCCTCTCCTCTTCTCTTTCTCCTTTCCACCTTTCCCGGTGTCCCCTCTTTTATTCCTCCACTTTATTCCCTTCTTTTCCTCTCCTTTGCTTTATCCCACTTGTTCAGTTTTTTTCCAACCTATTTGCCTTTTGTCTTCTATCCTTTATCTCCCTTACCTGTTCCTCCCCCCTCCTCTTTACCTCCTCTCTTTTTGTCTCATCTGATTTCTGTCTCTTCCCCCCTTTTTTCCTCTCTTCTCTCCTCAACCCTCCAGCAGTGGAAGGCTGACTCCGGTCGAACACAGCCTCGCTGTTCTCCTCCCTCTTTCCACCTCCTCTTATCAGTCTCTGCCTCGGAGGTCCGCTCTTAATGAAATTCCCCTGCTGATCACACTGACGGATCTAAAGGCAGCGTTTGTTTGGAGACCACATCTGTGGAGAAGCTGAGGGCATGAAAGGAAAAGGCGGCTGTAATCTGGTTGTAAAAACAGAGATGTTCCCAAAACTTGGAATCTGGTTTTGTTATCTGTTATTTGTGGGATTAAAACAGCTTGTAGATGTGCTTGAAATTCAGCATATTTGATTAGGAAACAGTGAGTTTTAGAATTATCATTAGCATTTTGTAAAGCACACATGGGGGATTCTGCTATTTCCAAAATTAGTCAGACAGTATGTTTTGTGTTGATAAATAGCAGTTTAAGGGAAATATATTATGGGCACATTAGGTTCATGGCCTCAGTCACTCTAAAGTCCAGTTACTGGATGTATTGGATCTAATGTTAAATGCTGCTATATTAAAGTGTTGTATTTAATCACTGCATTGGAATTTTTCTAAACGTACAGCATTTCTGTTCATATAAAACAAAGTGCATTGTTGTGAATTGTGAGGTGTTGCATACACTGATTAAAAAGGTAGCTATTCACTGATATTTGAGAAAGTCCAGAGAAAACAGCAGATTTCAGGGCAAATTACTCCAAATTAAAATAGAAGAGACTGACTAACTTACTTTTCTTTTTACTCTCTCATTCTAGTTTTGTTTTAGCTCGCTTGTTTGCATTCTTGTTTTTGCCAATATGTATCTACTGTATGTCTCATTGCTATTCTATTAGACACTGCATTTATTCCAATGTTGTCATGTTTTTTTCTGAGGGATATCTGCACCAGATATGTCCCTCAGGATTTATCAAGTTTGATTTTATCTTAATAATAATAATAATGCATTGGTTTTATAAAGTGCTTTTCTAGACGCTCAAAGATGCTTTACATTGCATTATTCATTCACTCTATACTCCATGGTGCTAAGCTACATATGTAGCCACAGCTGCCCTGGGGTAGACTGATGGAGGCCAGGCTGCCAGTCTGCTCCATCGGCCCCTCCAACCACCACCAACCACTCACTCTCACACTGCATCCACCCAGGCTTCCTGGTGTTCCCACACGGTCTCCTATCCAGGTACTGACCAGGCCCAGCCTCGTTTAGCTTCCGAGATCTGACGGGATCGGGCATCCACAAGGCGGTATGGCCTGTTCGTATAGAACTGTATATTTGTCCACACTGTCAAATGAATTCAGCAGGTACTGACAGGTGTAGTCAGATTGTGTTGTCAGATCCTGCAGAGTCCGGTCTTAAGATTAGTGTCATTTTGCATTCAAGTCAGATCACACAGGAATTAGATCCCTCAAACAAAAAAGAATACAGTTTTTCAACTTGAATTAAATGTCGAAATTTAATAGAATCTGATGTTTTTTCATTTTTGAATAGAAGTACCATTAGTATTTTGAGAAAACTAAGAAGGAATCATAAATTAATCTTGAGTGAGGCTTACACAGAGTGAGTTTAACCTCAAACAGCATTTGAACGATTGGCTCTCAACCTCATGATGCTCTCAGTTGCAAAAGATTTGTGTGCTTTGCATGGACAGCCTGATTTATTTGTTTGACATAATAAATTATACAAGTTGCACTTTCATTTCAAAGAGTCAGACCCATCTCCACATCAGATTTGCAATCATTTCCAGACGTAACGGAGGATAAAGACAGCCCACTCTCTTGTCTTCATTTCTTCCATTTCCCAGATCATGACCTCACCATCACAAGTTGTCGTTGTTTCTTCCTTAAAGGAGGAGGGCTGCGGCCTTTAGAGAAGTCAACCTGTATAATAGTCTCTCAACTCGCGAATATGAAGGGTGTAAGCTGTTTTAGAAGAGTTTGTCAGCCTCTGCAACATTATTTTAAGACACCACAGCTGAGACAGGTGCAACAAACATGTCATTTCGCTGCATATTAGGTGACGACACAGAGAACAGCAGCTATGTTAAAACACTGTTGTATGTGAGTTGGATCAACATCGAGCTCCTCAATGTCCTTTTTCCTCAGCAGGTGTTCAGATATCAGTTATCAGTGGCTGTTTCTTCAGTCTGTGTCTCCACAAGAGCTTTGATTTTTGTGTTTAATCTGGGGACGTCCCAGCTGAGAAGGGTGCCTCTGTCTTCCTCTCCTGGACAGTCGCACTACTGGGCCACGCACAAGCCAGAGAGAATCCTTGGAAGCGTTGACTCAGCAGCAGAGACAGGCTGCTGTGGAATTTGAAAAGAGGGGACCGTGCACACTCACACCAACTTAGAATCACCAATTAACCTCAGCATGTCTTTGGACTGTGGGAGGAAGCTGGAGAACCCAGTGAGAACCCATAAAGAAGGACACCAGGCTGAGATTCAAACCCAGGACCTTTTAGCTGTGAGGTGACAGTGCTAACCTCCATATCACTGCACAGCCCACCTTTAAGTGCAATCCTCAATATGTCTAACTATGCTTTACCACACTTCCTGCTTCATTTAAGATGGGTGCGTCTGTGACCCCTTGGGTGCCATTTTTGGTTATCATGGGTGCCACTCTACTGATGTATAGGGGCAACAATGAACAACTATACAACTCATAGTAAAGGTACATAACCATGAAAGCCAATGAGTTAAGAGAAAACATTACACCTTTACCTATTTTAATACTATCAATAATTAGCATAAAAAATAGTGAGTGGATTGATGAAATCACTCACTTGTTACTTGTTACTTTGAATGAATAGGAAAACTGGGTTGTTGTAATGTTAGGATCAACAACTAAAGAAACTCAGACATGTTTCAAAAGGAAAAAACATCAACACTGGCTTCACTCTTCTTTCAGGAAAACCCTAACCACTTGGCTAATGAGAAGAAAAGTCCATATTTAATCTCCCTTTTATCTACAACAACTCCTGAGAAGAATATTTCTCTAAATGCTCCACCATGCCCACCAAAGCTAATGGCTATAGCTCATCCAGTCTAGCACACAATGTGAGGTTTTTCAATGTTGCAGGTAAAACAACAACAGTTATTTAGTGACACCTGAAGGGGTCATTTTTAATTGTAATTCCTGCTCAATTCCTTACTGTCTTGCCTGTTTCACATTTTGCTACCTCCGCACATTCTGTAGATTTGAAGATCCAATGTTTTGCCACATTGTTCCTTTATAAGACATGTAACTTCCAGATGAGACAGTCATTGACAGATGACTCCTAAAAATTGCAGTGTACAACAAAACACTGCAACCACGACCCAAAATCACAGCAACGTTAATCTGGAGGTGCCCACTTCTATAAATCACCCTCTGCCTGTCTTCCTTCATCTCCTCACACATGATTCAAATCAGCCCAGAACCAACATTATCAGCCGCTGTAGCTTCCTCATTCTGCTCTGATCTGCTCAAGGAACAGTGAACAGTGGCAGCCTTGTCTCAGAACCATCACAAGTGGTCAGCAACACTGCAGCCAGAGGTTATGAACTCACTCACTATCTGGCACCAAGCACCTGACATCATGTATGGTGGTGGCTGAGCCAATCTGTTTCAGCGGCTAATCAATCAGATCAATGCCGCAGCGGATGTTTTGAAAGGAAGCCTCTTAATTTCCCAGGTAGTTCCTCCCAGCCCACTGAGTGATTTAAACAGAACAAACAGAGTAGTGAGAAGGCATGTAGTTTGTTACACATGCAGACTTCCTGGGAAATCATCTGTAGTTGCCTTTATCAGCACCAGTCCAGAAGTGCCTTTGAGTTCTTAACATTCAAATGGAGATGAAAGGTGGATGTTTCTTTGCAGTTTTCCCACAAGCTAAGATTTCAAACCAAGGCTTAGGCATGGACGGAGGTCCAGCCTATGAATGAAAGAACTGGCAGGTCACATAGGCCAAGTGCCTAAAATTCAACCTGCTGCCATAAACACCTCAAACATGCAGCTTTCAGGGGGATGTTAATCCCCTCCTGCCCCACAGTTTGGCTGTTTTGGCTCCAAATGTGCACACCATGCAGGGAACAAGTGGAATGACGGTGACGATACCATTCCAAGAGGCTCAGACAGGGTGTCATGCACTGAAGAGTGGCGACCTATTTCTTAACACTTCCGTGAGATGCCAAAGCTGAAGATAATGCTGCTTAAGAGCAACAAAAGCAAGGAGGAGGGGACATTAGCTTGACTTACAGCCCACTACAAACTGGTAACAGCTTATGGGAGTGGGGCGTGTGAATGTAAACAGGATACGGCGCTGACTCTAATTCTATACACACACTCACTTAGTGCATGCCTTTCCCTGCAGCGTACACACACCTATGACACAGCCCTGTTGACTGTCAGGCAGGCTTTCTGAAAGGTTAAAGAAACTCAGATGATTAAATGGCTCCTGAGGTGAATAATTCACCAGCTTGATAAAGCTGACGCAAGTTCAGGCTTTGAAACTGAAGGTAAGTGGTGAAAAAAGCAGATAAACTCTGAACGTTCACTTCCTGCTCACCCATCACCACCTCCATCTGCACACACACACACACTCAAGTTAAACATGTGCATAGGTGTTGGCCTACAGATCTAATATCTTAGGCACTTCAAACATAAACATGTGATCTGGTGTTTCCCATCCATCACGGTGTGGACATGGAGGGACGAGGAGGGTGGGAGGAAGGGATGTGATTTATTGACCATCTTTTTATGAGTCTCCCACCTTCTTAAGTTCAGACTGTTGTTTCTTCCCGAGGTAAGGATGGAGTGGAGAGCACATCGTTTCCTGACTTTGACAAATTTGCCCTTCCCATGGGAAAGCTGGTTGTAGCTAGAGCTAATGATTCCATATCTTTATCTTTAACTGTTATTTTATCAGCTCCTTTATGAACTTGTCTCATCCATCATGTTCTTAGCAATCGCTAACCATTCCATGATAATTTTACTGACAACAGGGCTTTCAGTCTTTCTTTTTCTAATGCAGCGAAAGATCCGGAAGCTTCAGCTGAGACTTTAGCTCAGGCAAAACAATAGAAATAGGAATAACTCCAGTTCTATAAGCATGCAGGAAATAGAAGCATGGACTGTTTGTTGTGTCAGCATATATGATGAATTTATGTTGTTGCTATAGTGGACCAGAGTGCTGCTCAGCAGTGACATCAAGAGTCATTGTTCGCAGTGTTCGCTGTCCAAGTGTTGCGGCTTACACGACAGTTTTCTTCAGGGCTGCTCAGAAGTTCCTGCCCTGGTGTAAGTACTGTTATCTCCAATAAAACCAGCCCTGAAAGAGGTCCTACAGGGGAGGGGCATAATGTTCCTATTGTTAATTATGGTCGCTGCTGTATTGGTGTATTGTTACATCTGGTTTCAAAAGAGGAAGACAAATGCCAAACTACAAATGGTAGTCCACAAACCAGTGGATGATGTCACGGCGGCTACATCCATCTATCATGTGCAGTCTGTGCTCGCAACCCATCCTGTTACATCCAGATCTAAACCAATTCAGACACAGTGATAACATTGAGGGTTTGAGCCCTTTCTTGCTTCGTTCTTCTCAAGAAACTTCAAATAGCAAACGCCCACTCCAGTCTGCATCTGTGGGTTCCTGGTTCACAGTGAGGCGGTTGTCTAATGAGAAGCATTCCTGCCTGAGAGAGAGGAAAAGATGGCCGGTCTGCAAGTCCTTTAATTTTCAAGATTTGTACCTTTGATTTTGGCTTCCCCTTAATTGCCCTGCTGCAACGACACCAGGTTGCTTGTGTGTGTGTGTGTGTGCGTGTGTGTGTTTGAGGGAGTGGGGGATTCACACATGTGGTTTTGGGCAGCCTTCAAGGGCAGCCACATGTTGCTGGAGTTGCTATCAGTTTGGCAAAGGTGAAATGTGATAGGCAATGTTTTTTTCTGCCTCTGTTCTGAGGAATGCAGACAGTTGGGTTGGGGGTCTGTCATTACTTCCAAAGAGACAGAAATCTAGTGTTGCCATCACTGATGTCAGCGACGTGTCTGGCTCCTGTTTGTCATATCGATGGCAAGCAAGTTGATCTAGTACAGAGCAAACAAACGTCTATTGACATTAAAATGATTTATACATACCTTTTCTGGGCCTTTATACTCCAGTTCTTTACAGAATAAGATCAGACAATACAGAGACCTGTTAGTCCAGAAGCATAGTAACCATATTTTATTCCATTTTAATGTGTCGATCCCTAATTCACCCCTTAATTTGGCATTTTAAAGACACAGAAACACACAAAAAACATGAATCAATCAACAATACATCTGTCTTTTTATGGCACAAGATTTCTCACGCTTCACTGTATGCACAGCTCCTCTAATTCAGTCTGACATATGTGGTATCTTTGAAAATGTGATGTCTCCTTCAGAACTTACTTCTGAGGGCTTGAACAATGCTTGGCCACATATAATGGGTTTACAAGGTTACTTACAAAGTTTGAAGAGCATAATTTATTTAAACATATTGTGTATTCATGAAGTGCTAACAGAATTAGCTTTTGTGCCAATCATGCAGTTAGAAATACACTTAAAAAATACACATCTGTGAAGACACTATCATGGTATTTGCACACAATTACAAACAGAGCTAAAAGAGCTAACACGACTTTAGTAAGTGCATTTTCAATACATTAACACATTAACTACCACATCAAGTTATCTACCATAACTGCATGCTATCCTCTACAGTCACTGATTGTAAGTACATTTTTGACATTTCCCAGAATGCACCCTGCCCAGTCTTGTTCTAATCATCTGTGGTCTGATGTGAGAGGTTTCCCTTTAAAGCCATGTTAACATTTCTCAAAATACAAGGTGTCTTGTGGCTGCACTGCAATATGATATGTGTTGTCATCTATTTCTCAAAAAAGAAAACACACTCGCTGTTTGGGCTTGATGGACGAAGCACTTTATGGTAATTATAGGTGCAAAAAAAATTAATTAAAAATCCCACACTGTCTACATTTGGCTGCTCTGCATACAACAGCAGATGCAGACTGATGCATTATCAGGAGCTGTGTAAAACACTGGAAGACCAGAGGTGGAAGAGGTATTTAGATCCTTTACTGAAGTTAATTACAAACAGAAAAATGTAGAAACACTCCATTGTAAGTAGTCCTTTATGAAAAGTCTGACTTAAGTAAAAGTACATGAGTATAGGGTTCTGGTTTGGTTGCTCTGACTGATATATTTCTGCAGCATGTAGTTGCTGCAGGTGGAGCTTGTTTGAATCACCTTCATCTTTGACCATGTGGTTGTATTTTGTTATATTGTCTATTGCCTCAGATCTTCATCCTAATAGTAAATAAAGCTGTTACATAAATGTAGTAGAGTGGAAAGTAGAATGTTCCTCTCTGAAATGTAGTGGAGTAGAAGTATAAATCAACATAAAATGGAAAAAATACTCAAGTAAATACTAATACCACCAAACTGTACTCACGTGTAGTATTTGAGTTAATGTAATTAGTTTGCACCACTGTGGACGGCATAGCTGAATCTCTTTCCAAGGGCTTTCTATTAAATCACATGATCATCAGCATCAGATGGAGTCTGCTCCCTTGACAGGAACTGTAAATCTTCAAATTGTTTTCAAGGTCAAGATTGAACCATTAACGAGTTTTTCCCCACATTTATTTTCTTGTATGTTTCTTGTGGTCTAACATAACACTCCTAGTTCATGGTCCTCCAAACTAGCTTTCAGTGTAAGCTAGTGGCATATCACATTTTGGACCACTTGTGTGTGTAGGCTTAAAGTTTTCAGCCTGAGAGCTCATTCTTGGAATGGAAATAGTACTTTGAGTAGAATTCCACTCGAGGTCTTCTTGCTATTTTTTTCAGCTACTTTCATGCATTCTTTTTCTGAAAAGGCAGTCCTAACAGAGCTATGGATAAAAATAAACAGAACTGTCAGTTCATCTGTCTGCATGAAAACTCAGCCAACTCCATCCACTGATGAAAACAATGTAATTCAAATGAGAGCTCTCAGAAAGCGTTTTGTCAAAGTACAGTTGTCATGGTCAAGGACGTACTTTCATTTTTAACTTGTTGTCTAGAATAGCCTAGAACATCAGACCCTACAGCCTCTAAATGACAGTCTGTGTGGCTTTGTCAACAACATTTACCTGAGAGCTGCTGTGTCCAGACACATCTAAACAATCGATGGGCTATAGTGTTTGCTGCCTACTGCATGGCGAGGCAGCTGGCAGAATGAGCCTCCTGTGGGTCAGTAGCCTCAGAGCTGTGGAACAGATGCACACGATTAACTCTGACTACTTCAGATTAGTCACCTTTTGAAGTTCAAGTTCCTTTTTTGTGACATTTTCTTCGGGAGACCAGCAATGCCTTGTAACCCGAGACGGAGGGGAGGGTTGGGTGCTCTGGGAGGGAGGGAGTGGGTGGTGGTGTGGGGGTCTTTTTGGGTGGTCCACCCCAGAATGAGGAATGCTGAAAGTTTGCCTTTGAGCTCATACAGATTGCTCTGTCACTCAGTATCTGATTTGGCTGTTTAAACTCAGACCTCAGCACCTGCAGATAAACTCACTGGGCCTGCAGGCTGTACAACAATGCATTAGTTTATCAAACAGTTGATGAAGCACCATTTAATATTGAATTGATTTAATGAAAGAATGGATACAAGAGCTTTTCTATATTTTACAATCATTTAACTGTGCTTAATATTGTATAGTAATATATTTTGCAAAAAATATCAATGTGAAGAGTCTGGCCAGCCACAGTACATGGTTTCATGAACAGTGGTGTTTTTACTTTGTTTCTACTGTTTGTACTTCACCTGTCCAGCACCAACAGCAAGGTTAGCAACTACCTACACAGTGGAGCCGGATTTTTAACTAAGGAGCTAAAGGCTGTACTATGAAGCAAGATTAAGGGGTTTGCAAGGTATGTTGAGCCCAAAGCCTGAGTTTAAGATGTCATGAAGGTGGCTCTTTTTTAACCTGTGAGATCACCATTGTAACTGATGCTGAACAGCTCACCTGCTCCAGAGGAGGTTCTGTTTTAAAATCAGCTGTGAGAGGCCTCTTTGACCGGTTTGTGAAAGAGACACGCAGATTCTCAGCTGAGGGAATAGCTTGTGTCTGCAGACCTGTTGAAGGGTAAAGGTAAACGTCTGCACTTATATAGCGCCTTTGTACCTTAGTGGTACTCAAGCTGCTTTACAGTATGTTCCTCATTCACCCATTCACACACCAGTGGTGACAGAGCTTCCATGCAAGGTGCCTGCCTGCCATCGGAGCAACTTAGGGTTCAGTGCCTTGCACAAGGACACTTCGGCATGCGGAGGGGCCGGGGATCGAACCGCCAACCTTGCGATCAGTAGACAACCCACTCTACCATCTGAGCCACAGCCGTTGAGCTATGCATCAGTAATCCCACTAGCAAAGCCGTGCAGTTATACCATCACACACTGTATGTGTTGCAGGGTCGTGGCAACCTACATGCACTCAGTTAGCCATGCAGAAAATGAAAGAATTTATTTTTAAAATTGGTCCTGATTTGCTACCAAGTGCATTTTACACTGCTGGTACTGCCGCTAATAGAACACAGATTAGAAAATTGATTGGTTTATTGACATTCATGACAGAGATTATTCAGTCAGTAACTGTAATTTCACTTTGGTTTGGTCTGAAGCTAAATTTTGATATTCTTCATGACAGGACAGTATCAGACCTAAAGTTACTACCTGAGTATCATGTTTACATGAATGAAGTTTAAAGTTTCAGAGCTCTCCTGTGAAGCAGTCATGTTATAGATAAGCATTGAGAGTGCACTGAGTGGTAAAATAAATAAATAAACTTTGTTTTTTACCAGCATTCCTCTTTTCCGTCACTTGCAGTAACAGCACTTTTGACTGCAGTAAATCTGGGTATTTCTCATATCTCTCCATTATAACAACCTGTTTCTCTGACTGAAGCAGGCGACACATGATCGGTCCATTCTGTGTCAGATGTCTCCTTTTATGTGAGCACAGAGTCTGAAGAAGAAAACCTGCTTAACAAAAAAACGTTGATACCTACCATAGCGATACCCACCACTCTGCTGGGGTTTTAGGTTTTGTTGAATCAGCTATCATAAAGAACGCCTGGCTATGTCAGATTTGTTTCGTAGTAACCTCTGGTTGAGACCAAAACGAAGCTTGATGATTGGCTCATTGGTTCAGGAGATTTCCACCTTTTCCCTAAACGTGTGGACGTTCATGTAACAAGCATTTTTATGATACCAGAGAAACATAAAAACAAGTAGTTTAGAACGTCCACATTAACCAAGAGAAAATCAAAAGTAGGTTGCTGCTGCAAGCATTCTAGAGATCTGAGACAGAACGGAGCTCGTCAGACCTCTGTAACACACAGTTCTCATCTCTGTTTGAGCCTAAAATCCCCAGTTTGACTGTCAGTGGTCCAGCTGTATTATGGGCAATGTAAGTGCCAGGTTTTGACAGGGACAAGCAACAAGAAGAGCAATAGGAAGCAGTAGAAGAGACTGTGTCTCATGAGTGCAGTAGTCTTTGGAATAGCAACACTACATAGATAGAATAGAAGGATCATGTTAGTTTCTTCTTTGAGCTCACTGACCGTTTTCACAGCAGCTACTTTAACATGTAATAGTAGGTAGACACAGGTGATACTAATGACAGTTGTCCCTGTATGTAAGTATAACAGAACCTAAATGAATGTGATCAGTAACACGTTTTTTTTATCAGAATGACTCCTATGGAAAAGCTCTATTTCTTTACTTTATGGGTGGTCTCACATTTATATGAGGCCAAATTAATGTAAGCCTGTTTTTGGATGTTGTGAATGACAGCACTGTATAATTCAGTATTTACTGTATATCATTAGTAGGCAACAGACGGACTACTCTTTAGCAGTGATGTAATTTGTTTTTCAAGTGGAGTCTTTCTTCTAAAACTCAACTCAAACTCATTTAATTTATTACTTTTGTGTCCCAGGAGGCAAAGATCTCTGATCTGATGAATACAGCAAAAAATAAAAATAACGTAACTGTAGATCTTGGAGATCAGGCTTTAAAGATACTGGGAATTTACCTTAGTCATGTACAAGACTCTAGAAACCTCAGGGTCATCATGGAATTCTTGCTTCCTTCCAGTTACTCCTGCACTCCCGACAATTCCTGAGTCATCACAACTTTATTTATACATGTAGACCTACACTTGACTTGAAGAGATGTCAATTTAACCTTTAAAAGATAACTTTCCCATGAACTTCATCGAATGGAGTTCGATGAAGTTTTTAATGGGATAAATAGGAGAAACAACATAACAACATTCCATTTCACGTTATCATAACCTATCTATCAGATCTATCATTATCCATCCATCCATTACCTATACACTAAAATTTCATTTTAGTATGTATAAATAAATAAATACACACACACACACACACACACACACACACACACACACATATATATATATATATATATATATATATATATGTAATTTTTTACATATAATTTCGTATATAATTACCAGGTTCAATGATTAAATACTGAGTCCATGGCTGTGTTTTCCTTTTCCTGCTTAAAATCTGGATACAGTAAGTCCACGGTTTCAGAACTGGCTGCATAATTTTCAACCAAATTTGACACAGAAGGGTCCTAGGCTATATGCCTCATCTGACACAACTGGCAATACACCAAAGAGTGCTTGCACTCTGACAGGATGGACACAAACAAGCCAACATTGCTGATTTCCTTGGAATATCGCAGAGTGCGGTCTGTAAAATCCTCAAACATCATTGAGAGGGGGCTACACAGTGGCTCGGTGGTTAGCAGCGTCGCCTCACAGCTAGAAGATTCACGTCCTGGTTAGGACACCTGGGATTTTCCTGTGGGAAGTTTGCATGTTCTCTCTGTGCATGTGTGGGTTTTCACCAGGTTCTCCAGCTTCCTCCCACAGTCCAAAAACATGCTGAGGTTAATTGATGATTCTAATTTGTCCGTAGGTGTGAATGAGAGTGTGCTTGGTTGTCTGTCTCTATGTGTAGCCCTGTGATCGGCTGGCAACCTGTCCAGGGTGTCCCCTGCCTTCACCCTGAGTCAACTGGGTTAGACTCCAGCCCCCCCCCCGCAACCCTACAGAGGATTAAGAAGTGTACAGATAATGTATGGATGGATCATTGAGAGGAGGGTCATTTGAGGCCACAAAAATCTCCAGGACGACCACGACTAAATACAAGGCGAGATGATCGGCAACTGTTTAATCTGTGCCATAGAAATCGGAAAATGCTAGCGAGCCGCCTTCATCATTTGTGGAGAAGACACAGAAGTAAAAAATATTGTATTCCAACTTCATGGGCAACAGTGTACTTTGTTCAAACCAAAATAAATGCTGTTTAAGATTTAAGAAACAAAGGATCACAGAAGTATTTAGGAGGTCAACAGCTTACTAGAATCTGCAGCAACACGTTTACTTTTTTGCAGCCTGCACATCACGGGCACTCTGACAGATTATGAGACAAGTGTTCGAGATCGTTTAGATATTGTCCAGCATTTTCCTCTGTCACTCCTCCCATCTGTTTCCAACCTGCTGGTGGGACCAGACAAAATGGCCCAGCCAGGAGATGGAGTCACTGATGTGTTTGAAAATTCATTGCCTCACAACTCATCAGTAATGAAGTGTTTGAAACAGTGCGGGCTGGAGAGGAGGGGAGGAATGAGATGGCTGCAGGCTCTGTGACAAATCCTCTGCAGGCTGAAAGAGTCATACAACACTTTGGTCCGCTCATTAATTAACTCAAGCCCAAGGCTCTCTGACAGGTTTCTTCATCAATATTTTCAAAAGTGACATTCAGCCTTTACACGGTGTTTCACTGTAGATGGTGACGGTGAGGGAATCACATCTGGACTCTTTGAGTGCACGTTGTTAAGTTCCTGATGTAAGGCCCAAGATGCTTCACAAAACTAAATACGTGTTGAGGTTTACCTCATAGTTATGAGCAAGTCTGTGTTGTAATTGACTGAACTGGTACCATCTCTAAAGGGCATACTTTATTTCCCGTCACCAAAGTGTTTTGATTGGTGTCTATTGTGTTCTCAACTAGTGCCAGCCTAAACAAAATGGTCTGAGCTCAAAGGTTGATTTGCTAGTTCTCGTCTTCATCAGTGAATGAAACTTACTTATTCATTATGTCACATAGTGTATGTATGAAACTATGGATTCATACTTACACTAATAATGGGCATGTGTGAGTTGGAGGGCATGATAACCATTAGTCCTGCATAGCCAGACCATTCTGCAACACAGAATGGGGTTTAAGGAAGTTTTTTAATCGTCATGATGAAAGCGGCCTTGCAGATTTTTTTCTGACCCTAATAGACCAGAGCTGTGTGTAGAGGATGGTGAGCAGAGCCATATCCGACTGAATATTCCAGTACAGAGAGAAGGGATGGCGGGAAGGTCTGACACAAGGGCATGAAGGGATTTATGGGTGAGGAGGAAGACTACGTATGAAACAACAAATGTGACTGAGAGCCAGTGACAGTGGACGAGGGTGGGGATGATGTGTTGCCAGTGCTTGGTGCAGGTGAGGCAGGTGCATGTGAGCTGTACACCGATCAGCCACGACATTAGTGACCACTGAGGGGTGAAGTGAATAACACTGATCATGTTGGTACTATGTGGTGTTCTGATGGAAAACTTTGGATTTTAACATCCATGTTGGTGAGATTCAGACACCCAAGTAAACATTGTCCCACAACAAACACACTCCCTCATGCAAATGGAAATCCCAAATGTCACTGGCCTACCCCCGCAGGAAAATACACCCCAACACATGGCAGAAACATCAATCAATCAGGAACATGTTGAGGATCATGACAATGGACCAAGATGTTGGTTTGACGTCCAAACTTCCTACACCCCATTGTGATCAAGCATCAACAGGGTGCAGTGGAACAAGTTTGATTGACAGAGACCACACTGCACAAGCCAGAGTACCCAAAGGATCCAGTGCCAACGTCCTGGTTCCAGACCCCATAGGACACCCTGAGAGGTCCTCTGGTCCATGCCCAATGGTTCAGAGCATTTTGGACCACATAAGGGGGACCAACACAATAACATATTAATAATGTACATTCTGAAGCCTGCCCAGGCCTTTGCTGGTTGGCCTGGATGGGACTCTTTCAGGCTGCCGTAATCCAGATGGGAGGTGATAAAGGCTTGGGTAAGGATCTCGGCCACAGGGTCTGAGAATGATAGTTGAAGTCTGGTCATGTTTATGAGACGGTGAAAGCAGATTTGATGATGGACTTTCTGTATGATGGGAATGAGAGGGTGGTGTTTTTCTGCTCAGAATCCTCCTCTAGCATGACCTGCCCTCATTTAACTCTTCACTGAACTCATGTCATTTCAGCTACCTCTTTAGCTAATTTTTAATGATGGTTTATCATTAAAGGTATTTATAAAGGGTTATATCAGTTTCTCACAATATAATAAGCACCCGAGTCTGTAATGTTGTCATGCCAGCAATGCCAAGTCAAGATCATAAAGGGCTAACTCATACTAATTATGCTAAAAGCTAATGGATTTATTACATTCTTGTAAACAAGTATGACTGGAATAGTACTGTTAAATGTTTATGTACACAGAGGTAAATCAAAACCATACTACAGCTAAAAAACTTCAAACCATTTAAAACTATTATTGAACGCTGTTTGATCCAGCGTTCAAGTGGGGCTCATCTTAATGTCCTCTGCACACACCCACCCACTGACTTCTGCTTCACATTCAGTGTTCAATAGTGCACAAAGCACCACATACCTCACAGTAAGGCATAGAAGAATGTGGATTATCTTTTCAATTTACTCAGCCCTTGATGTTATGCAAACAAGCTGGAGTGGAAAGAAAAAAAATCTGGTTAGTTGGACACCATGGAATCGGTTTCTTTAACCCTGGAGAGTGAGATCTGTCAGGCTGTCGGTCCTAATGTGCTGCAGCTGATCCCCTCAGCTTTCACAGCCTCATTCCATCTTTCAGTCATATGATTATAACAGATTTTTAATAAGACACAGACTCCACATTCTCCAAGACCGTGAATGCCTACAGGCATCCAAATCATATTGTTCACATTTAGCTTGAAACAATCTGACAATGTCAAAAAGTCTGTGACACACACACACACATACACGTTGTTCTCATCAGGCAATGGCCCAGAAGATGGTTAGGTGATGATGTGCACATTGTGCTCAATGGTAACTGTGAAAGGAGAAAAATAAAGTTTACTTGCTTTGCCAAATGCAAAATGTACTTCCTGCTTTGATCATTTAGTGGCAATGATCAGAGATATGTTCCTATCATCTCACCTGTTTCTAGCTAGTTCTTTAAGTAGTTCATTGTGATGCTGTACAATATTATAAATGGCAGTAAAGTTGTGGTCCCTCACTTTCTAATGTGCTATATTTATAAGTGCTGGATAAAAGACAACGCCAACTATGCTAAAAACACCATGTAAACACCACTTGGATTATATTACTACCTGGAAACTTGGATGTTGTTCTTAATCATTACTTTTGGACATCTGTAAGTTATTAATCATTTTAAAGTCATTATTACCCACACTGATGGAGTCTGCCGTGGTCACTGCCATCTGTCTGTCTGTCTGTCTGTCTGTCTGTCTGTATGTGTGTATATGGGTGTGTGGGTGGCTATGTCCACACCATAACTTGAAAACAAATAGAGATAGGATCATCAAACTCAGCACAGATGTTGATCTTGACCCACCCATTCATTTTGGGGTCAAAAGGTAAAAGGTCAATGTCGCAGGGCTGTTTAGTGCAAAATCCCCTTATAATCTACGATATAAGGCTGCAATGATGAACTTTGGTATATCTCAGGGTAGGACTACCACACTGTACCTCTTGGCCTTGAACCTGACCTTTGACCTTGAACTTACTGCCGTCTATCTGTCTGTCTATCTGTATGTATGTATGTGGTAGTGTGGGTGTGTATGACCGCACCATACCTTAATAACAAATACAGATAGGATATTTAAACTCAGTACAGATGTTGATCTTGACCTACCCTGGTCACCCATTCATTTTGGGGTCAAAAGGTCAAAGGTCAAGGTCACAGGGCTACCTGCCATGTTTCGGAAGGCATCCGGCATGGGTCTGCATCTCACTTGAGTTCATTATAGTTGTTACATATATTTGTTGAGTGACTAAAGCACTACATTTTATATTATCATTATTCACCATCATATTGTAGGTTTGGGCTGACAGTGGGTATGAAGGCACTGAGTGTTGACACAGCAAACTGGGCTTCAAATCCTGATTCCTGTATGTGGATGATTATAGCAAATGGAAACACTTTGGTTAAGGTTAGTTTTTTAAAAATGTGGTTTTCAAACATTTTGTCTTGTTCTTAACCATCTTTTCCCCATTATTTACCCAAATCTACAGTTTTTCTCCCTCAAACTAAATCCCTTAAAATGCTGTTTTGACAGAGATCAGGTAGAGTTTTGGGCCATGTTGTATCCAACAATGGCATTCAGCCAGATCCACGAAATGCAAAAAGTGTCCAAGGCCCCGCTCTGCAACAGAGATAAGAGCAGTCCTTGGACTTACCTCATATTACCTCAAGTTTATTAGGAACTTTTCACATCACAGTATCTGCCTATAGGCACTCATTAAGAAAAATGCACCCTTCCATCGGATTTTTCAGTGTCAGGATGCCTACAATTTACCTGAAACATGCACTCTCCAATCCCCCGGTTGCTGCATTCCCTGACTTCACGTTGCCATTCTCCCTTTACACAGATGCTTCATGCTCTGCTTTTGGTGCCGTGCTAGTTCAAAATCAGAGACATCAGGAGAAAGTAATCACTAACACCAGTCATGTGCTCACAAAAACAGAGAAGAAATGGTCGACCTATGATGGGGAACTCTGGGCCACTGTCTACATTTTGCCTCTACTACCTCTTGTTATTACTGCAGACCATTAACCTCTTCTGGGTCTGAGAAATATACTCATTAACAGTGACAGAATTGGCCGTCATGCATGCTGGGCTCTTGAAATTGATCCTTTTGAGTGGACTGTAATTCACAGAGATGGTCGGTGTCATCTTAATGCAGATGCAATGTCACATTGTCCTGCAGACCCCAAATCAACAGAGCAGAACACCTGTTACACTGCTTCTGCCATTTCCCACTCCTGATGACAAACATTTGAAGTCTGTCAGTCCTGTTTGTTCTGTATATAACCAGACCTCCCGTTCTAGAGCTAGCGTCCAGTAGCCAAACTAGACCACAGCTTCCTGGTCCAGACTCACAGTGTTCCACACAGTCTGTCTAATCCCCATTTATGCTCCAGCTCCCTGACAAAGATCGCCAGAAAAAGCAACAACAAGACACCTTTCTATCAGAGGTTATTAACTGGAAAACCAAAAGTCAGAAACCCCCATACTGGCAGATGAAAAACCTCACAGCTGGTGAGAAAGCACTTTGCCAGGAGTGAGTAAATCAGCGTTAGCATCAGTTGATAGTTCCCCATGCCCTAAAAGATACCGTGAGCTCTGGCACGGAAATCCAGTGGCTGGTCATGTCTCTGCAGATAGTTTTCAAACAGGCTCAGCCACTGTGCTACTGGCCATTCATGTCATGTGACATCAGTACGTGGTGCAAACAGTGCATTGCATGTGATGTAAGACAGAGTAGAGCTCCAGTGCAAACAATTGTTGTTACTGAGCCATTCCAAAAGGTTGCATCTGATGTCTTAGACCATCTTCATCTACTCCAAGTTCTCCTGTTGACTATGTAGCGCACTTAAAAGTTTTTGGTTAACTGCCTTCAGGCTGCTGCATTAATCAGAGACTTTGCCCACAATCAGCATAAAACAAAACAAAACAATATGACAAAAGTGTTAAGTACACCCTCTGTATTTCTGGAGACCTTGTGCAGGTAAATGACCCTGTTACATGTTTCGTGCTTGTGAAATGGGATGTTTCTTTTGTGAGTAAGGAGAATGCACAAGTTCATAATTCTTATTTTGTTGGTAATTTGTGCAGTTAATTTACTGAAAATCTACAGGAACATTTACATATTTATGCCCCGATAGCCTAGTGGTTATGTCATGGGACCCATGTGCCGAGGCAGAGCGGCTGTGCTGGGTTCGAGTCCGACCTCGGCCATTTACCGCATGTCTTTCTCCTGTTTCTGTGCCTGTCCTCTCCTATAAAGGCTGAAAATACCAAAAATAAATTAAAAAAAAAATTGTTACAGTGTTTACATACTTGTATTCACACAGTAGGTTATTAAATAATTTGGTGCTACTTTGTATGTTACATGTTTACATGTTTAAATAGTTAATCTTTTTAAGACAAATGCATTTACACTCACCTCAGTCTAAGCTTTTCATGATTCTGATTAGCTGTGTTGGTTACATGACAGTCAGTATGAGTTATCCGCCTCCATAGTGCTGTTTCTCGTAAGAAAAATAATCCAACCACCACTCATCAAACCCACACAGTACACATACAACAAATGGTTAAAGATTAAACCAGTGGTTTCGACCTTTAATGCTTCTGATGTCTGACAAAAAGCAGTGTGTAGTCAGGGTCACATTTCACATGTCTATGCAGCTCCACCAAATACAGGCTGTTCCCTCTAAAACTTCTCACATGATTACACTTCAATAAAGTGATCCAATATGTCACCAAAAATCAAAGATTCGACTAAAAGTCCAAAAGTCACTTCGAACAAACTCAACACACCATTTGTGCAAGAATCTCTCCACAGACATTTCCTGATTTTTTCAAAAGAAGTACAATGTAAATATGCTGTGCCAATACTTTGTCCTTTCTCTGAGACAAAGAGAAAAGCTTAGTCTCGGTTTCTAATCATGTGCTGAACAAGCACAGGGGGTCCATAGTGGCCCAAGAGCAGCATTTAAAGATGTTTTCTGGGTCACTGAAGCAGAACTCAACACTTCCTCGATTAAATCACACTTTCAGCCCAACACTCACACACCTGTAAATAAAAAAGAGGTAGCAGGCATCTTGTTTAGCTCCAAAACTAAAGGGTTTCTACAAACATGCCCTCATGCATGTGCACAAATACACAAACACAGAGGGAAAATGAGGCAGGTTCTGTGCTTTGTGGTGTTGAATTACACACAAATGCAAGCCACCATGTGTGCAAATACACTGTGACTTATGGGAGAGTCAGACACCGCTGAGTGGTTGCATTGTTGATGACAAGGGTCCGTGAAGAAAGGACAGGCTTCCTGTCTGTGATCTTGTTGTTGTGGAGACAGCGGGCCCCAGTCAAATAGATTATCCCAGATCCTTTGATCTTTAAGAGGGCAACCAAAGAGGATCCTTAAACTGCCACCATCCTTCCACATGAAATAAACCACTGGCATAGTTTGGGAGTTTTCCTGTCGACGACTTTCATCTGACTTGATACTTGCAAGAAAAATGTCCATTTTTAAAACTCTTAAACTGGTACTTCGTCGGTCTTAGCAACATTCATTTGAGGCAGGAAGCATTTTATTGGATGAGGCAGATATCAGTGGGTGAAGCCAAAGAGCCACGCTTTGTTTGGACACGTTGTTTGCCTGGTAAGGGTGAAGAGCCAAGAAGAGCTGCATGAAGACAAACATGCACAGAGGTCGTTCTGTTTGGCATGGTTGTTTCTTTTTTTAGGTTTTAAACATGCATTTTTATTTTTATTTTTTTTTTTTTTTCATTTTTTGCCTCAGTCATGACCAGATGCTTTATGTCTTTGGGGTGTCCATTCATATAACTGGTCAGATCTCGTGAATACAATATCTCAGCAGGGCCTTGAGTTAACTCACTAAATCTGGCAAATACGTTAACTTGGACTCAAGGATAAAGTGACCCTGCAAAAATTAATTTGCTAATTATAAAAAAAAATACATACAAATGTCTAACAGGATAAAACAGTGAAATGATTTCATTTTATATGCAGTGACTTCATTGTTCATCACTATTAAATCCAAACAGTTTATAAAAACATGTTTCTTGCTTTCCAGTCTGGCGGCTTAGCAGTTAAGACATTTGTAATCACAACACCAGAAGAAGGAGTCCAGCCATTGGTACATCACATTCCCTTCTTGAGTTTCTACTTTTGACTGTCAATAAAATGTTAAAAGTCATCATCATCATGTTGGCTAAGGAGATGATGAAGATGAAATAGTGTGATTATCACTATATACAGCAGGTCTGCCCCACAGTATCTCCACTTCCCTTGAATGTTCTACGCTCTCCAGTTAGACTCCATGTGTTGTCTAGCAAACTTGGTACCAGTGAGTCAACATCTATTTCTAAGATGTCAATACAGCTCTGTGCCAACATCAGCAAGGCAAACTTTGCTATGTTTATTGTGTTGACAATAAAGGGTTTCTGATCCTGCAGCTCATTGAAAATGTCCTAAATCCCCCTGGCAGCAGGTACAAACATCCAAAGCTGCTGTCCAGATTTGTCTTCATCCTTAATAAACAAAATGACACTGAGTTTTTCTGTATATTCTCCGCCGGGTTCGATTGCCGTCCAATCAAAACAGCAGAATTGTTCCGTTGTACTCAACATCCAGCATCCATTGCCCAGTCATTGTACTGGCCTGCTTTGGTTTGCTGTGTAAACAGTTATCTGGCATGTAAGATAAACACTCCATGTCATGTCTGCCTCACACAGACAAGGATGAAGGGCCACAGAGAAGAAATAGGGAGACAGAACAATGATGGAAAGACTGTTTTTCTGTCTGTTGGAATCTTTTCAAGCATCATTTTAAGAGATCAGGTTAATCTCACTGTGTGCAGCTGTGATTCCCCTTCACGCCTGCTCAGCAACATGAAGGTCCCTGTTGACCAGTGACTCGAAGGAAATTCTTAATGTATGGCTTTATGTTTTTGTGGTTGTAGCCAAAGAAGGAGCTGCGTAGGCATCCTGCCAGACTCCATGGTGTCACATGAGGGTCATAAATCAAAACTATTATGAGGTTTGCGTAATAGCACAGTACAGGCAGTTATGGAGAGTCGTGGAGGAGACGGATTTGATTCAGCTTGTGTTCTGTCATGCTGCTGATGCTGGTGTGGTTGTTGGTGGCCTGGTGGTCAGACAGACTGTCCTTCAAAAGCAGGACCGGCATAGAAAACCCACTGTGTCAGCAAGTGTTCAGCTCACTGAAATGTCTTTAAAGGAAACATCAACATGGAAAACAGCCCACTGGTGATGTAGAGCAGATTTCAGAGAACACATCTTACTGTGTTTTGTATTGTCGTCTTCCTGACTGGATCAATTAGACCATGCCATGTCACCACAGCTAATGATGCTGAAATAAATTCATCTTTTTAATCTGATTGTGTGCACTTTTGGGTTCATCTTCCTTTCAGACATTCAAGGAATAAGAGGTGGAGAAACTTGTTTTCTCCTTGGATTGTAGTCTCTATCATTGGTGGAAAATTTACTCAATATTCTCATTTTGCTCAGTAATTTGGTTAGCGTATATTAAGTGTGTGCTTTATCTGCTTTGTGTACTCTGACAGTGTGACGATATTTTGTGGGACGTCATATGTGCCTTTGGTAACCTCAGTCCAGTCCTTGCTTTTTCAGCTTGGTTGTACCAAGTCCTGGTTAGTTAACTTAATAATATATCTCGCTTCATAAGATGAAGTCTGTCTGCTAGTGTGTAGCATCAGTTGTTATTTCACCCTGCACCTATAGCTGGCTCCCCTTGGAGCAGCTACCAGTCTGTATTTCAAGCATCGCTTCCGTTTCCTGTATTGTTGTAAATATCTATCCATCCATTATCCATACAACGCTTAATCCTCTGCAGGGTCACCCAGCCAACTCGGGCGAAGGCAGGGGACACCCTGGACAGGTCGCCAGTCTGTCGCAGGGCCACACATAGAGACAGACAACCAAGCTCACCTTTATTCACACCTACGGACAATTTAGAATAATCAATTAACCTCAGCATGTTTTTGGACTGTGCGAGGTGAAAACCCACGCTGCACAGGGAAAACATGCAAACTCCACACAGAAAGATCCCAGGCGTCCTAACCGGGACGCGAACCGGGGATCTTCTAGTTGTGAGGCGACGCTGCTAACCACTTTTGTCGTTCTGCGCTTGAGCTTCTGACCCACTCCGTGACATATATCTTTTTAACAATATTAAAGCTGTAGTAGGCAGAAATCTGAAAAAGGAAAAAGAAAAAACACCAGCCTTCCTCCTGCAGCTTTTCAAATCTCTCTCACCAGATGACTGAACTGTGGGCTTTGTTTGTATCGTCTAACAAAGAGGAGGCTACATAGATGTCCAGCTATGTGCAGGAGAAGGATGACAGATGACGAGGAAAATGACGTTTATCTTCTTTACTGAAGGGCGGCAGGTGTGCAGTTCTATGGACACTCTAACTCCGGTGCAGACGACTTCTTGAATCCACAATAGAGCCAGCGAGCGACACACCACATGCACAAAACCAGTGCTGCCTCTACATTTAAGAAAACATGCCTACGTAGTTCCAGTAGCAACGTAAGTTACCATGACAACCAAATAAACCAGCATAACTGAATTTCTAACATAACTGACACACAAAACAACATCGGCTATAGAACAAAACAGTAACTTTACTAGTACTACAGTATCATCTGATTGGTAGAAAGCCCTGTGATTGGCTGAATTCTCCCATGACCAGCAAAATTGTCTACAGCGTGAAAACAGAGCCAGGAGGAGGTGAAAAAGTCTACTTTCTGCCCACTGACGCCACAAAATACTGCCTACTTCCGCTTTAAATAGAACATTTTTCCTCAATAAGACTTCTTTCATTGTCCACGACTCTGTGACTTATGACTCTCATGAATTTGATTCACATGTTTTTGTGGTGTTCTTTTTATTGTGGATCGTTGCAGACATTTCTTTAAAAAACATGCTTGCTGGCCACCACTGATATTAATCATCTTCTTCTGACAACAGCTACATGAATACTGTAATCAGGTTAAATTTATGAGCTTTTATGATTGTCTTCTGTGGATTTGTTTTGTGGTATGGGAAGAGTTGTTTAGCTGCTGCTTTTGATCTGACAAAGTCAACAAATACCATTGCAGAAATGTTCAATGAAAAAACATCGGGAACATCAAGTTTTACTGAATGTTATCTGCTGCTCTTGCTGTTAGAGCCTTTCGTGGACTGTGCACACCAGTATTCCATTTATGAGGCTCATCCTGGTTTTGATCATATGCAGGATGTGGTGGTTAGATGGAGCACAGAGAAATCTGGTGATGTGTATATCCTCATATACATCATGAATTCTAGTTTTCCAGTTACTGATTACTGTGTGCTGTTTGTGCAGGCGCTGCTGATGTTTACAACACTGGCAATTCCTGCAGTTGTTAGGACTTTTATATGGTTTGTAATGGCAGCGTCAAGCGTCTGATATGAGAAATGGCAGTTTTAAGCATCTTCATATTTTCACAACTTTTATTTTGCAACTCCAAGCTTTTAAGACATACAGAATAGATTAAAAACTGATTTTCACCATATGGGATCTTTAAATGGCAGCACAGTGCTTTAGTGGTTAGCAGCGTCACCTCACAGCTATAAGGGCCTGCATTTTCTTGGGGTCTTTCTGTGTGGAGTTTGCATGTTCTCTCTGTGCCTGCGAGGATTTTCACCGGGTACTCCAGCTTCCTCCCACAATCCAAAGACATGCTGAGGTTTATTGGTGATTCTAAATTGTAGGTGTTAATGAGAGTGTGCTTGGTTGTCTGTCTCTCTGTGTTGCCCTGTGATGGACTGGTGAAGGTGTACCTTGCCTTTGCTTTAAGTCAGCTGGGATAGACTCCAGGCCCCCCGTGACCCTACAAAGGATAAAGCGGTGTATAGAAAACAGACGGACTGATGGGATCTTTCAATGCAACCGTGATGTCTTGGATTTGCCTTATCCACTGTAATGCCAAATTGAGCAGTTTGGAACTATGGCTAAGGCTTCTGCACAGGTAGTCGGCAGCTGTCAGAACCTGGGAACAGGTCGGAATATGCAACAGTATCCTGATTTGTTTTTCAGAGTACCCCCACCTTGATTTTACAGTCAAGTCTCTCAAACTGGAATAAGGGCTTTTTCAGGTTCCCAAAATCAGGATATGATGTTTAAATGTGCAGGTACAAAAATAGGATCCTTCAGAACTCGATCATAACCAGGATACTTAAATCCATGCAAACACGGTCGTGTAGATCTAACTAGAACATGCCAGGATTGCAGCCCCTTAAAGTTGCAGCATTCTGTCTGAGGATTGATTGCATAAATCATAATTTAATTTAAATTCCCTTCCTCAAGAGAGATAAAGCTTTTAATCCTTGGGTTTTAATTTTACTAGTTTTTTTTTTGTGATGTTCACATATCCCTTTAGACAGCCTGGGGCCAAATGTATAATATTCATGAATGCAGATGATTTAATGCTTTGTCTGGCACAAAACTCTTAAATCAGTTGCCATTTGTTGTCACACAAACAATCGAACATTATCAGTTCCCATCTGTGCCTTCAGTCATCTCTGGTGTTTTTTGTTGACTGTAATGCTACCAAGTCATCCTTCTCTGTCTGCTTCAATGCGGGTGTCTTTACACTAAACTTGGATGACATGGAGGTAGCCCCCACCTCGCTAGCCCTGCTCTCATCTTGTCTCTCTCTCTCTCTCTTTATTTATATATATGCCTCTTTGCCACAAGCCAGTCCAAAGAACATCTGGTTCCTCTTGGGCTTGTGGTCACAACACTGAGAGAGTGCCACATCAAAGCTCCCTCCATCTAACCCACAGAGAAGAGAGGAGAGCAAAGAGGGAGGAAGAAGAAGAGAGAAAATCTGGGAGAAATTCTGTTTCGCACACACACCGCTAATCTGTCTTTGCTCATGGAAAAATTGCAGCGCACATCAGCGGTGCTGCGTTGAGAATCCATCAATCTCCATGCCCTGACCACTTCACTAATACAGATAGTCTGAGTTTGGCTCCCACGCTCATCTTTTTTACTGCTTTACAGGCTTTGATGAGACATTTTAAAACTTGAAAGTTTGTCAGTTTCTATTGTATTAGTGCTGCATGGTGTTTATACAGTTTTGCCATTGAGACTGTGATGGCAAAACTTAACCTCACTCCCTGTCTTTTGTGTGTGGAGGGAATTGCAAAACAAATCTGTGCTGTGAAGAAGACCCTCAGTGATCACAATCCTCTTAATGCCTTTCCTGAAGTCAGGCTCAGCACACACACACACACACAAAGTCAAAGGAGATCAAATGCTAAGACACGTTTTGAAATGCGACCCTATAGCAATTTCCCCGTCACTCAAAGGCACCGCAGCACTAACATGAGCGTACTTGTCGCTTCCTGCTGCTCTTTGTGTCCAGCAGCTTAGATTTCAGAGAACAGTTTTCACTCTGCTCAGACATGTTTTGACAATGGATGTGAATGATAATGAATTGCTGTTAAATTACATTTAGTGTCTGCTCTGGGCTGTCCAAACCAGGAACAGATGAAAGTAATGTGGGCCAGGGTGGAGGGTTGGTGAGCAGGGCTGGCTAGTTATGTGGAGGTTATGGATTCAAACCCGCTAGTGCTGCTAGACAAGAATACCTACGTGTTTTCTGCTTACCAGCAGAGATGGGTATCCCTAACAAGTGCTCTGTGGTTGTGCACAAGCTTGTGATGTACAAGCCCTATCTCCAAAAAAAGATGTTCTTATACAACTAACTAAGCTGTATTCTCAGTTACATTTTGACGCATTTTCTTCCAGCTTTATTATATATTTTTTGGAAAAAAATAATGTGATGGATACTTTCCAGTCTGGTTTTCGCAAATTTCACTCTACAGAAACTGCTTTACGGAAGGTCCCTAGTCACATTTTGATGGCAGCAGATGCTGGAGAGAACACAGTTCTGGTTCTACTGGATCTGTCCGCTGCCTTTGATACTATTGACCACGGCATCATGATAAACAGACTGCCGGATTTGTTTGGCATTACTGGTGTTGTTTTAAAATGGTTCACATCCTGTTTATCTAAGAGATCTTTTAGTGTTTGTCTAAATGGGATAATGTCAGCTACAGCGGACCTGCCCTGTGGGGTACCCCAGGGATCTGTCCTGGGTCCGATTCTGTTTCTACTGTACATTTTTCCCCTTTGGCAAATTATAAGACATTATAATACTATATCTTATCATCTGTATGCTGACGACATACAAATATACTGTTCTTTCAAAGCCTCTGAATTTTATAAATTATCTAGTTTAACAAACTGCCTGACAGACATCAGGAAATGGTCAAACAACAACTTTCTACAATTAAACAATGAAAAAACAGAAACTTTGATGATAGTTCCAGACAGGGAAATCCCAGACATCAAAAACCACATAAGCTTTTTAGGGTTTTCTGATAAAACATCTCTTAGAAATTTGGGTGTTCTCTTTGACAGGTCCATGTCTTTTGAGCATCACTCTAAACCAGGGGTGTCAAACTGCGGTCCTCAAGGGCCACAATCCAGCATGTTTTAGATGTGTCCCTCTTCCAACACGCCTGATTCACATGATCAGGATCGTTATCAGGCTTCTGCAGAGCTTGATGATGAGCTGATCATGTGAATCAGGTGTGTTGGAAGAGGGAGACATCTAAAACATGCTGGATTGTGGCCCTCGAGGACCGGATGTTGACACCCCTGCTCTAAACAGTTGGTTTCGAAATGGTTTTTATCACCTAAGGAATATCTCAAAACTCAGACTGCTGGTATCAAAAGCTGAACTTGAGATAATTATCCATGCTTTTATCTCTTCACGCTTGGACTGCTGCAACAGTCTTCTTATTGGTTTAAACCAGTCAGCTTTGGACCGCCTCCAGACAGTGCAAAACGCCGCAGCCAGACTTTTAACTAGCACAAATAGAAGATCACACATTACTCCAGTCTTAGCTTCTCTTCATCGGCTGCCGGTAAATTTTAGAATTCATTCCCTACATGGTCAGGCTCCACAATATATCTCTGACCTGCTGATACCACATTTTTCTGCTTGTGCTCTGAGGTCAGAAGCCAGAATTTGCTGTTGGTCCCACGCACTCACTTTAAAACTTGAGGTGATCGGGCTTTTCAGGCAGTGGCACCAAGACTGTGGACCTCTCTGTCGCTGGCTCTACGCTGTGCAAAATCCACTGACTCCTTTAAAAAGCAGCTAAAGACATTTTTACACAGAGAAGCTTTTAATTAACCTCCTTAACTAACTTGGTGTTTGCATTGTGTTTTTCTTGTGCCTTATTGCGAAAGACAGTGTTGCACTGTATCTTTTGTAAATCACTGTTTTATTCTGTTTTTGTGAAGCACTCTGTTTTACTGTAAAGCACTTTGTGATTTCTATCTGCGAAAGGTGCTATATGAATAAAATGTACTCACTTACTTACTTATATAGCACAAATATGTTTCTAATCAACATACTGTACCTTTGACATCTATTGTATAGCTTTTCAATTCAAAGCATGGTAATTTCATTGAAGTATTCGTGGTGGCTAAACCTAACCAAACAGTGAGAGAAAAAGTAACTTTAGTCTAAAAGTAATGCACAGGACACAAACCCCCAGCCACCTATAGGCAAAAGTCCAGTGATAGACGTGCATCTTGTTTCCACACAGCTCTGTGTACGTATGCGAGCAAACCAGAAGTACATTCATCCTTATAGGAACCTCTGTGATCTCTGATGTGTTTCTCCACTCCTCTATCTGTTTGTTTCTGGTCTAGAATGAGCCTCCAGTGTGCTCAAAATATGTGACTTTTGAAGAAACATCCTAGCTAGAAGGTTATTCAGTTGCTTGTCTCTGTTGACAGTCAAAGTGAATTAATGTCTAATTAAAAAGAAACTAGTTTGGCTTAGGTTTGTTTTGTCAGTCTCTTCTGTAGACATAATGGTCTGCTTGCACCACATTATCTTTCTGCTACTATATTTCTTTCAATTAATCACCTGGGGCAGAGCTGAGCTAAAGAAGCAGAAGAGCTCAGTAACACACAGATAGCAGAATGCCGTATGAAAGAATCCGTGGCCTATACCTGCATCCTATGTCCGATGAGTTAGACTAGTTTGGCTAATTTAAAAATGCCTGCTGTCAAATTCAGAGTACATGCATAGCGGTTTATATATCTTTAACAACATAATCTACAAAACCCACTCCTGGCAGACCAGCCTCCTCACATATTTCTCATCAAACATTATTGGTCCTATTTTGTCACAGTCATGCTCCCCTTGACATATTCCATAAAGCTGGCTGCAGTGAGGTTTCCATCTAGCTAGAAAGAAACACATGTCCTTGCACTGAACAACAGAAGGCTTACTTAAATTATAGGGAAATACAGACATCAAACAAAGCTTTTTGAAAATGAGACATTATGCTACTACCTACCCTCCATCCTCCTGAGGTAGATGTTTATGCCTTGACTATGCATGTGCACTACTGCCCTTGTAGTGTAATCCACTCAACAGCTATGGGTCTGGGGGTATCTGCGGCTGTCCATGTGCACATCCACACTGGAGTATAATCAAGCCTGGACACCGACTTTATGACTCAACAGTTTTCAACTATATCATACTGTTTCCTTACTGGGCTTCTGTCATAACATAATTGGGAACTGACCTGTCCAGGTGAACCCTGCCTTCCCCTAAGTCAGCTGGGATAGCCAGCCCCCTGGTGACAATACAGAGGATAAAGCAATGAATGGATGGATGGATGGATGGATGGATGGATGGATGGATAGATGGATGGATGGATGGATGGATGGATGGATGGATGGATGGATGGATGGATGGATGGATGGATGGATGGATGGATGGATGGATGGATTGATGAATGGATGGATTGATGAATGGATGGATGGATGGATGGATGGATGGATGGATGGATGGATGGATGGATGGATGCTAGTTTGTCACATTTGTTTGTTTGACACATTGTATGGTTTGTCCAGGTTTAGTGAAGATTACTTTTGGAATTTTGGAATGATGTGAATGATTATCAACTATAGCCAAAAAATTTAAGAATTACTAAAGAGGTACAAAAAGTACCACTACCAAAGGTGACTAGATGAGGTGACAATGGCCAAGGGACATTTAACAAAATATTAGCATTGCTGTATGGATATATTTGACCCAGAAGATTTGGTCATATTTCCACTAGACCTGTAATAAATCTATAAAGGACCAAAACACATGATTGTTTTTTTGTGACATAGATGTCTGCGTTTTAGTGATTCCATAATAAAAATTTTTGAGCTGTAAGACACACTGGAAACTCAAGACTGCCGTGATTTTCATGGTCTTTACAGTGTATATAAACTGTCATTCATGGCTGTATCAGTAGTCAGTGTTCTACAGTATAGCAGGAGAAGCAGACAGGAGGACCTGCATACAAGCTAAGCAATGAATTGCTTTGGACTGGGTGAGCAGACAAATGCAGCCTTTAACCACCAAAAAAAGTCCATATCATTTTAGGTGTTTCATATTCATAATATCTTCAGCCCTTTACCCAGCCGTCAGACAGTCCTTTCCAGTGGGAAACTGAAGCTTTTATATCACTCTCTTGAAAAAAGAATGAAAAAAAGTCATTTTACATTGCAGAATATCAGGGGCAGAGCCTAGGGCACAGATCAGAGTCTGGCCCCCCCACACAACCAATAGTGACGCCAGTTAGAGGGCTTGAAGTCATAACTACTATTTTTCTCGCAGCATTTTTTTAGCAGTTGTTTCTCCACTTCCGTTTTTCCCCTATAGATGCATTTTAACAGCACAACCACACATTTAACCACATACAGTCGAATAGTTCTGACCAACTAGAAAATGTTTACACTGATTTTACAGCAATTCAGTTCATATTCTTGTCACTGAGAAGTGTCTGTACCAAATATGCATCTGCCTTTGATATGTAAATAAAGGCTCTGTTTAGCCTCCACGACATCTTCCTGTTAAAACTGGATGTGAACCGACCATCATCTACTGTAGGTAATAGAGTGAATGTTGAAGTACCTCATTTCAAAGAAACAGAACCATCCATTTAAACTACATTTTCAGAAGAATTATGTTTGAGCAGGATAGCAGATGGAGGACAGAGAAACAATTTGTAAGAAAACAATAAACATTCTGGAGATCAGATCAGATCAGATCAGGTCAGATCAGATCAGACCTATGTAGCTGCAGATCCACAGATACCTGCAGAGAGGACAAACCACAATAGAAACACACAGAGGAGACCCAAAGTTAGTGACATGTAATGGTGGTGTAAAACTGTATGGAAGAGAGGGAGGAGAGGAGAGGAGAGGAGAGGAGAGGAGAGGAGAGGAGAGGAGAGGAGAGGAGAGGAGAGGAGAGGAGAGGAGAGGAGCCCAGTGCATCATGGGAATCCTCCTGCAGTTATGCCGCTATAAACCTATAGCAGCATAACTAAGGGTCACCTCAGGTGATCCTTAGCAGCCCTAACTATAAACTTTATCAAAGAGGAAAGTTTTAATCTTAATCTTAAAAGTAGAGAGGGTGTCTGAAATGTTCTGTTGAAATCAAATGGTACAAATAAGGTTGCTAAGATACCATGGAGTCATTTGAACATCTATAATTCAGCAGCTACTAGGTAACTCCATCTTGAATTTTTTATATTACTGGTTTAAAGACACAGTGAAGACCATCTTCAGTGTGTGTGGCTAAAAACAATATCTATAAGTTCTAATAATAAAAGTGATGTCATGAACTTTATTTTTGGTCCCTCTAAGCGCTTCACCTCTTAGTTTCATAACAGTTCTGCTGTTCCTTCTCATCAGTGAGATGTCTGCTTTTGGAGCCTGCTCTACAGCCATCTTCCTGCCACCTGTGAGCAGAATGTTCTGGATGGCCAGGAAGCCTTTCACAGCTTGCCGATCCTTCTCCTCAGTCTCATGTCAGACTCTTTGAAGCATGCAGCTGACTGTCACACCCAGGAGAATAGATGAAACCTCCATATCTGACTTTGTGACAACCCTTCAGAAGATTTTATTTATATTATTTATCGTTTATTCATGTTTCATGTCTTGTGTCAACTTTTGAATTGATGCCCTGCCAGACTTTGTTATATTGATCCAATGGTTTCCACATGTGTCATTACAGCCCCAGAATGAGGCTGCATGGGGCCATGTCTGAAAATTGAATTGAATTACTGCAGCCATAGGCATAGATTTAGGAGAGAACTCATTTCTGGTTTTTATTGCCATGAAAATAGTCCCGTCCTACCTTAAAATGACATAGATGGAACTCTACACGGTTGCTTCCTCTAGAATATGTCTTTCTCTCCACCCACCCTTCCACACTCAAGACAACTTCAGCACACCAGCTCACCATGACTCTGCTAAAAAACTACTCTGTGCTTCACCGAGCTGTAATGCTGGAGTGATTCATGTTCAAACCACAGACAGATTCTAAAGAAGGGCAATGAAACCCCCACAACCTGCCAGCTGACAGAATTCTTTTCTGAGCTTTGTTACGTTTGAAACCCTGGAGGTCTGAATCTGTGTTTCTGTGACATCAGCAGTACAGTAAAATTGCTCTGCTGTTATGCTAAATGCTTATTTAATGTGTCCTCCACAAGTTACAAACCTGTTTTTTTTACCAGAGGGGGTCTTTAAATATTGGGATGGCAACCAAAAAAAAAGGTCATCTCAACTCAAAGCTCACCTGTTCAGGCTCTCCGACTCTCTGTGAGTGGGAGAGCCTGAACAAATGACCATACAGGTGTGTGGGCGACTGATGCTGCAACTAAGGTTCATATTTATTTCATATTTATTTAAAGTCCATATTTTAGCACTGTATTTATTTTATTTAATTGTATTTTATTGCCTTTTATTGTATGTCTCTCTGTATTATGTTATTCGTGTGCTTTTATCTGTGCGGTGTCCTTGAGAGGCATGAAAGACACCTTTAAATAGAATGTATTATTATTATTATAAACTGAGAAAAGACACTCATAGTGCTGCACTCCAGTTTCAACATGCAACTGACAGAAATAATTGTGTAAAAAAGTCTAAAAAGAATGTAATATAAAGTTCAGTGAATGAGAGGGAAGTTCAAACCGACACACTCTCACTGTGTCACATCCACATAGCTGCTCAGTCACAGCATGAAGTAAGTGTGAGTCTCACAGCAATGTTGAGAGATTTTTGGTTGGTATGGTTTTTATATGGTCATCAAGTGAATTCATTGTGTGTATCCGTGGTTAAAGTCGAGCTTTAAGCACAAATGCCTGCTAGCAGTAATCACTGCAGCCCCCACTGGCCGGTGACCTGTGCTTCCTCTGACTGCCTCATACTGCTTCATGCCGAGTCAGCTTGTGTGTTCACCAAAGCAGCTGGCACTCCCGAGGACAAGCGGGCCTGTCAGAGAAGGCTAGAGGCCCCTGGATGGGCCAGAGGCCACTGAAACCACAAGAATCCTGACTCTGGCATGGCAGGCCAACAGCTTAGGCCTCTTTTAGTTAGGTCTAAGAGGAGAAACGGTCATGCTGCATCATGGATTTCAGTGACTTTTGAGGATTTTATCTTCTTGTGGTGTGTGCTGGTAATTAAGCTTCTCCCCGTCTTCATTTTGTTTTTGTTCTTCCTTCAGATGGAGCCACTTCCTGCAGCTTGTTCTTGTCCACTATGAAAAACAACCTCAGCAGTCCTGAAAATCACCCAAGGTAAACAATCCATCACAGAAAACATGACAGTTTGTGGGTTCTGTCACTGTTTCAGTTGTATCATTATTCCTCTGTGGTGTGTGGAGTGTTTTCATATCAACACTGCATTGCATTACACTCTGCTTACTGTCATTCACCTCACACCCACAGGATGACCTGAATATCTCCTGGAGGAAGTGACTGCTCAAAAGCCTGTAGCCTCTGAAATCTTACTGTAACATATATTTGTTCCTGTGGGAGGACATTTTATTTCAAGCTAATGGAGGCTGCAGATGAAGTAACTGTGTCTCTTGAGCCTCAGCACCTTCTTCATCTCTTAGTTGTTTCTGGGTTTGTTTTATTTCTTTATTTCTTTCAGGGACAGTTTATCCGTGACCCTGCCGCTTTATTCCAGCGAAGTTCTACACAATGGGATTCCTCATTGCACATGGGAGTATTTACCAAGTCAGCGCAGATGAAAAGACCCCCCTCTCCTCCTCTACTGCCTTCTCTTGTCCTCTGTGTCTCTGTTTCCCGCTCCCTGTCTGGATTGATTTAACTGTACTGTTGCAACTGCCTCTGCAGCAGCAGATGGCGGCCATATTGAAATTAAACTTGGAGCTTGCTCTGGGCTACCTCACATGTTTGACTCATTGTGAGGCTGCAGAATTTATCTATTGGAAAAATTCACGTGAGCATGTAAAGAAACACAGCCTTCCTCCTGCACATTAGGGTTAAGTACTGTCTGCAAACACCTTTTATGTGTTTTGACTGAAAGACAGCATTAATGAGCATTGAAGAGTGAAACTGGTGGAGCTACCCTTTAAGTATAAAGCAAGTCAGATTGTTACTGACACAACGACAAAAGCAGGAGCTGAAATCACTGTTGCACATAGGATTTAAAGACATCACACAGTGTGGCTCAGTCCTTGGGCAAGACACTGAACCCCTAGTTGCTTCTGATGGCAGGCAGGCACCTTGCATGTAAGCTCTATCACCATTGGTGTGTGAATGTGTGTGTGAATGGGTGAATGAGAAACACATTGTGAAACGCCTTGAGTACCACTAAGGTAGAAAGGCGCTACATTAGTGCAGACCATTTACCATCCAGCAATTAAACATCAAATCAGTTTTGTCTTGTTTTGCATTGCGACATCTCTGCAGCACATCTTTAACATCAGCATCTTTTCCCATTAGTTATAAGGCTGCGAAAATGATCCCATTCAACACAGTGGGTGCAAGATTTACACTCTAAATACCATCACATCAGAACTCAGGTTTGCAGGTTTACAGGTAGATTGAGACAGAATTCTGCCTCACACTTGTAAACAAACCTAAACATAACATAGAGAAACTCGCAGCAAGTTGCCTCCAAACGCTGTTGGCCAGATGGCTGTTCCAGGCAGCTCATTTCTTGTTTACTCTAGGTCAGAGTTAGAGCTGATAACGGATGTTTAAGATTATTCATATAGAATCAAGGAGCTCATGGTAGTCACCCCAATATGTAATGTTTGTACAGTGTTCACACGTGCAACTCTTCATTTCTCTGAATCTCTACAACCGATCCGGAGAGTGCAGAGTTAGCATGATGTGAAGAGTTACAACAGCCACAACAGCCAGGTTGACATGAACCAGACTTCTGTCTCATTTATGAGGATTATAGAATTCTAATTCAATACTTTCTTCATTAAATTCAGTGAGTATCTTAGCACAGTCCACTAGCTGTCTGTTCTGTGTGCACTGAAAAAAATCTAGTGCTTGTACACAGCCCATTTGTACACAGTAAATGGCCTGGAGCGATCCGCACATCACTATAACCACTGCAGGCTCAGTGCTAGAGGATGGCACCCCCAGTATTATTTGGTTTTAAAAATATGCCTTTTTTAAGGTTTAGGGCATTTTAGCTGCATCACATGGCACAGAAGACATCCTTGAGTTCTCTCTCCTTGTAGCCATGGTTGTTCTGTTTCCCTGTTTCCGTAGAGGACAGGACTTCATATTGCAGTGAAACATTTGCCCACAGTGAGGAAAAATATGACAGGAGCAAAAAATGCCCAGAAACTGCAAGGGGTGGGGGGATCCACACAATTCACAGCTCTTCATTGATCAATAAGGTTTTTACACTGAATTAAATGTTTAAACCTGAGACTCCATGTTTATTATGACACTACAGTTCCACTAAATGGTAGTATTCTGTATCTTGTGCGTCATTTTACATAGTTAGGTCCATAAGTATTTGGACATTGACACAATTTTCAGCATTCCAGCTCTGTACAACACCACAATGGATTTGAAATGAAACAATCAAGATGTGCTTTAAGTGCAGATTTTGAGCTTTAATTTGAGGGCATTTACATCCAAATCGGATGAACGGTGTAGGAATTACAATACATTTTATATGTGCCTCCACCTTTTTAAGGGACCAAAAGTAATTGGACAAACTAACATAATCATAAATCAAATTGTCACTTTTTAATACTTTGTTGTAAATCCTTTGCAGTCAATGACAGCCTGTAGTCTCAAACTCATGGACATCACCAGACGCTGGGTTTGGTCCCTGGTGATGCTCTGCCAGGCCTCTGCTGCAGCTGTCTTCAGTTCCTGCTTGTTCTTTGGGCATTTTCCCTTCAGTTTTGTCTTCAGCAAGTGAAATGCTGCTCAATTGGATTCAGGTCAGGTGATTGACTTGGCCATTGCAGAACATTCCACTTCTTTGCCTTTAAAAACTCTTTGGTTGCTTTCGCAGGATGCTTCGGCTCATTGTCCATCTGCATTGTGAAGCGCCGTCCAATGAGTTTTGAAGCATTAGGTTGAATCTGAGCAGATAATATTGCCCGAAACACTTCAGAATTCATTCTGCTGCTCTTGTCAGCAGTCACATTATCAATAAATATAAGAGATCCAGTTCCACTGGCAGCCATACATGCCCACGCCATGACACTACCACCACCATGCTTCACTGATGAGGTGGTATGCTTTGGATCTTGAGCAGTTCCTTCCCTTCTCCATACTCTTCTCTTTCCATCATTCTGGTACAAGTTGATCTTTGTCTCATCTGTCCATAAGATGTTGTTCCAGAACTGCACAGGCTCTTTTAGATGTTTCTTGGCAAACTCTAATCTGGCCTTCCTGTTTTTGAGGCTCACCAATGGTTTACACCTTGTGGTGAAACCTCTGTATTTCCTCTGGTGAAGTCTTCTCTTAATTGTTGACTTGGACACAGATACACCTACCTCCTGGAGAGTTTTCTTGATGTGGCCAACTGTTGTGAAGGGGTTTTTCTTAATGAGGGAAAGGATTCGTCTGTCATCCACTACACTTGTTTTCCGTGGTCTTCCAGGTCTTTTGGCGTTGCCGAGCTCACCAGTGCGTTCTCTCTTTTTAAGAATGTACTAAACAGTTGATTTGGCCACACCTAATGTTTTTGCTTCTCTCTGATGGGTTTATTTTGATTTTTCAGCCTAATGATGGCTTGCTTCACTGATAGTGACAGCTCTTTGGACTTCATATTGAGAGATGACCTCACCAGATTCCAAATGAATATACCACACTTGAAATGAACTGCAGGCCTTTTATCTGCTCCTTGTAAATGAAATAATGAGGGAATAACACACACCTGGCCATGGAACAGCTGAGTAGCCAATTGTCCAAATACTTTTGGTCCCTTAAAAAGGTGGAGGCACATATAAAATGTGTTGTAATTCCTACACTGTTCATCTGATTTGGATGTAAATAAATAAATAAAGTCTGCACTTAAAGCACATCTTGATTGTTTCATGTCAAATCCATTGTGGTGTTGTACAGAGCTGGAATGCTGAAAATTGTGTCAATGTCCAAATATTTATGGACCTAACTGTACCTTAAAATTAAATCCTTAAAATTTAACCACACATACTTGGTATAATCAGAAACTATTATTTAATAGTACAGTCATAATATTAAAACTACTTATATATAAATAAAATGGGCAAAGTGTTTCTGCAGTATGACTTTGACTGACCCCAAATAAGTAATCGCAGTGCTTGGTCCTGATATACAGTAACAGACAATTATCAGCTAAACAATTAAAGCCTCATAACTCAGTGTGAGGTTTTCGCTCATTGTGCACCACTCCCTTCTCATTCCGCCTTTTACAGCCCCCTCCAGAAATGACACAAACGTCTTCTGGGACGCACAAAGAAAGCGAAAAACAGAAAACAGCACAGACATCCAGCTCTTCAGAACATGGTCTTAATCAGAAGCAGAGAGACAGCAACTTTGAAATGTCCCCACTCACATTCATCTGCTCTGACATGTTTAGTGACACTGATGATAGACGCCTAATGCAAAAAACATGTTCCAAAGATTCATGGTGGTATAGAGAGAGGAGAGCAGGGTTTAGCCTTCACTTCACTTCTTAAAGGAAGGTGCAGGTACAGGTTTGCAGTGGTTTTACTGTCCCACGGAGCCTTCTGACAATCAAAGGAGCCTTACTTCCGCCTCACATGGATCACATTCCTGCAGCAACACAAAGAGGGTGCAGTGATGCTTTGATTAGCCACACAGGACAACACAGGGGTCAACACACCAGAACAAGCCTCCCCGGTTTCACCTCCCTGCCTCCAGCCTCTCCTCTATACAGCCGTCTTATTAATACCCCTTCCGGATGTCCTCTAAATCCCATCACTCTGTTCGGTGCGGCTCTTGCTTGACGACTTTTCCGGATCCCGAGAAAAGCAGGAATTTAGAGAGAGAGAAGAAGGCCGGGAATCACTCTCCCAGAGCGTGGCTCCAGGATTAGAGGAAAAAGAGCAAATACTGTGGAGCATACCGAGGGAGGCGGCAGTGAATGTTCAGACTGCAAACAATAGAAATTAATTAGAACTCCCTCAGTGGGGCATTGCTCTACTGATTAAGGACTGGAGGATTACTGGATAAGCACATGAAACACTGGTTTTGTATAAGGTGGGACCTCCTTCAATATGACTTTTCCTTGTAGGTCAAAGCATGTATGTAAACTTTGCTCAAAACACAAGCTGTGTTTAGAGTACTGAGATTTTCTTATTTTAAATTTTCAAATCGGTACAAGCAGAACTCAGTGATAAGTCAAAGCCTATAACCCAGTTTAACCCCCTTTGTTTACCTAAACTCCTTTTAATTTTTAATACTGGAAAAAGTGTCATAATATAGTATAATTCTCAGAAACTATATTAATTATAATAATGAACCATAATAAATAACTGAAGCTTTTTGAAGGTGTCATTTTTGACTAGGAACTTGTGATAAACATCCCTTAGTACTACTACGAACATCATTTGGGCCTATATATATATATATATATATATATATATATATATATATGGACAAAAGTTTACATACACTGTTACATAAAACAATTTTGCATTTAGTTTTTTCATACATTTCTTATAGGTGTTCTGGAAATAAGTCAGAACTATACCACAGCAGTGCAAATGCTGTCAGGGAAACTAGACTTCTACACGTCCTCTTTGCTCCTTTTTCAGGCTTTAGAAAATCTACTCTGACAGGAGATTTTAGCCAACCACAACACTCTGACCACTGACAGGTGAAGTGAATAACATTGATCATATTGGTACTATGTGGTGTTCTGATGGAAAACCTTGGATTTTAACATCCGTGTTAATGAAACTTAGACACCCAAATAAACATTGTCCCAGGCACAAGCACAACAAGAACACTCCCTTATGCAAACGGCAATCATAAATATCACTAGGCTACCCCCACAGGAAAATGCACCCCACCACATGGCAACAACATCAACCAATCAGGAACATGTTGAGGAACATGACAATGGGCCAAGATGTTGATTTGACCTCCAAACTTCCTACAGCCCATTCTGATCAAGCATCAACAGGATGCAGTGGAACAAGTTGGATTGACAGAGGCCCCACTGCACAAGCCAGAGCACCCAAAGGATCCAGTGCCAATATCCTGGTTCCAGACCCCATAGGACACCCTGAGAGGTCCTCTGGTCCATGCCCAATGTATGTATATAAAAGATGGATGAAGCCACTGTGACATCTCTCACTGGTCAGTGGATGTTGCTGCTGTCCTAAAGTTTTCCATTTGGCTGTCGCCATTTTTTGAAAGCACATGTGAGAACCAAGGGGTAGATCTGACAAAGAACTCGACACAACACACACCAAGTACAGAAACAACCTGTCAATCACAAAGTAGCCCTGCCCTAAAACATACCCTGCTTTATCATCTATTTTCCTCTAAGTGGGACCATAATTTACAAAATGAACACCATGTTGGATTGAAGAAGACTTGAAACTACTAATGGTAATCATAAACGCATTAGGAAATAAGTTTACAGAGATAACAGATCAAGTGACAGGGTGGGCCATTTTCTCAGTCTTCTATAGTGTTGGACTTCTATCTGCAACCAGAGGTGTCTCCCCTGCTGGCTGTTAGACAGAATGCAGGTTTAAGGCTCTTCTGTGCTGGCTTCACTTTTCAGACCTAGGGGATGCGACTAACCTATATATAGAGTCAATGGGTTAAAACTGATTAACTCATTCAGACGTCATAGCTATTATTAAGCTAAAACTGACAAAACAGTTTCAACAAAGAAACTGAACTGAAACAGGCTTGGTGCTTTTGTAAAGACACAGTAATAGTTTAAAAGCAGCACAGTTGGCTCAGTCTCCAACTAACTGACTGGGTGAATGAAGAAAAGCTGGAGAGCTGCCTCCGGGTCAGAAGATCAGAGAGACAAAAGCAAAGAGAGCTGGAAACTCAAGGCCAAGGTCTCTTTGTCAAACACACACACACACACACACACACACACACACACACACACACACACACACACACACACACACACACACCAGGTGCCGGGGAGGAGAAAGACTGTCAAGCCCTGTTGTCATTTCTCCCTTCAGGCAGGGAGGCTGTGGAGAGGAGGTGTATAATTTTAGAGCCACGGTCAGGAAAAATGTGCAGCATCCATCATGAACAAGGAGGATGCTGGGAACAAAGGAACACAAATGGTGTGGTCCGGTGACAGCGTTACCCCTAGTTAATCCCAAATGTGATCACCCCTTCATGGTTTTATTAGTACAAACCATTTCAAAACTCCAGTGTCATACTGACTTTCTTGTCTGACTTTTCTGCCTCTGTGACTTCAGTTCTTTATTGGAATAATTCAGGCTTTCTGATAGTAAACCTCAGAGTTACCTTTCAGAAGAGACCTGCATCAGGACTGTCATCTAAAGAGACTGGGGACAGTGACCATTTTATCTTTAACCGTTATTCTGGTGCAGCATTTTTGCCCTTGTTCACAAAAATAGATGGCCGTTGGGATTCTGGCTCTACATCGACATGTTTCTCATCTACTGTTCCACTTTATGTCAAGGTACTTTATAGCACTACTCTTAAATAACATTGCTCAGTCACTTTCAAACGTCAGAAATGCTTCAAAGATCCCAGTTTTATATGGAATTATGATTTTCCAGCCATGTTTGTTTGTAAATTGACTTAAGAAAATAATATATTCTCCCTAAAATGACAGAAAAAAATTCTCCCTAAGAAAAGTATGTAGAATTAAAATGTATCCACTGTAAGCTCAGTTGAAAAAGTTCCTCACTGGACACTATCATTCAGCTTCAGTACCAGTTTGGAGACTGTCATTTTCACTTGGGTCCATTTAGTTGTGAACTCATGAGCGATTTTTTTCTTTCTTTTCCTTTTTTTTTTCTTTTTCTTTTTTTTTTTTGCAGTATGCATTTACCGGGGCAAAACTTGAACACACTCTCCACGCCCATTAAATATGTACATGGGCGGAAGGGGTGAATCCAATCTCTGGACACACGGTGGAACACTCCTCCGCGGCGCGGCACGCAGGACGCACGGAGGACGCGCGTAAAACCAACCGAGCTCCCTCATTTGAACACTTCCAGGCTGCCCCGCGGCACAATCCGGACTTTACATAGATTTGTAGCTGCGATTCTTTGTTTTAAACTTTAGGTACCGCTGGGTTTTTACTCTCTCTCTCTGGCGAATCGCAGGCGTGTTTTTTTATGATGCCCGGATCTGGCAGGAGTATTTGCTCCACGTTTTGGATCCACAATGTGAGGATTTGTGTCGGGATGGCTAAGGACGCTGCATAAAGGACATCTTGAACCACCCAGTGTGACCAGTTAGGCTCGCTGCAACCCCTCAAGTGCGGAATGGGGCCGTCATCGACACTGATTCTCCTTTCTCTGAGTAAGAAGCTTTACTTTGTTTGATGGTGTTCTAAAACTGCACTCTAATGATGGTGCGACAAGTGGGAAGGTTTGGAGAGTGTCCTGTTTCCAAAATGTGAAATTTTACTCTTTGGTTTCTTGCAGAAAGGAATACCTATATACATGAAACATAAAAATGTTGAGATAATTCAAATTCCGTTCATATTTGTAGAGACTCCTGTGGATGGTTGAATGTTTCCTGGACCTGACACACCTCCATTCACCTCAGCACACCTGTTTGCCATCATGACTGTGTTTCTGTGTCCAGCAGGACTAAACAGCCTGATAACGTAATGCCTTATGTCACAGTGATGTACATGTCTGAGGGTTAGAAGGCAATAGAAAGCTTCCCTGGGGCTGCTGGGCAGATGAAAGTACTGGGACAGTTTAAAACATCTATTCCTGATGAAAACTCTGATTGAGCAGCAGAGGATTATGGGACTGCAGTTCACCCAATCCAGTGACAGTGGAAGGCAGCATTTGGCAGCAACCTTGGATGGCCGGGTTGGGATTAAGAAGAAAGAACATATTTTGGAGTTCACTTATCCTTAAGTGTGTTTAAGTGAATCTAACATCCAATTAAGTGGTGTGTTATTGCAGCCTTTCATAGGGGCAATGAAAATGCACTGTCAGCCTAGATTAGTGTGGACAGTAAATTTACTGGAGACGGAAACCTCAGCGAGCCTTCGCTGAGCAAAACAGCAAAGCTTAGGAAACATTTACAGGAGGGAAAGGACTCATATGGAGCAGCAGCTGCCTGTTCGTCACCTTTTTTACTGTCTTCAAGTCTTAAGCTCAGCCTCAGTGGATTCCTAAAGTGTTCATTTATCTTTAAGTAGCAATTTAAAATGTAGAGGATGTATCTGGTGAAGTGACAGCTGTGAAGTTCATGAAATTTGACGACAGATTTTTCTTTTGGTGGCAAAGTTTACTTGTGAAGACGTGTGTTTCTGTCAAGTTTTGGTCTTTGCCAGTAAAGAAAGTTAAAAAAAGAGTCAATATTATAAAAAAGAAACCTCCATTTTTTACATTTGGGTACTTCACCTTAACCGATATTGAATTTATATATTAAAAAAACATAATCTGAAAATGATACTTTAAAAAACATTTATGCAAACACTTATTATCAGAGGTAGAATACATAACCACAGCAGTTTTCAATGAAACGTAACCAGTCAACCATTAGAAATAAATGGCAGTAGCACAAATCTGCAAAACTGATGCACAAAAATACATCCAGTGAAATTACTGTGCATGCATGGATGCAGCTTTGTTGCACACATGTAATTAGATAAACATGGGATATATTTCATCAATGAGTTTTAAAAGGAGACTGTATTAATGATATTTTTAAAAGTAGCTCATAATGACATCTGAGCAGAAGAAACAACATATAAAACCACACTGATCAGTAACACCAGCCTGCTGCTGTACCGCTCTGAGAACCCTGCTGCAGTTTCTGGTTATATTGGGTTAAACGTCAGTTACCAGCTTTTGGAACATTTTAAGGTGTGACTTATCAAAGCAGAGGAAGATTTGCACAATAACTTCATAAGGAGACGAACAGTCCTGAAGTTGTGTTTATAAAAGTTGGACAAAATGCAGTCAAACTCAGTGACAGACAGAGTCAGTGGTCAGACGAACTGGCAGGGAAAGACAGAGGACAGACAGAGGTAGGAGAGACGCATCATGTCCCACCTCTATCAGAAGCAGTGATTCATTCTCTATGTAGCTGAAAGTAGCAGTACCTCGGTGGAGGGGTGCAGTATGGACCCCTAACAGGTTCAAAACCTCAAGAACCATTTTTTTGGACTTATTTTTTCCATGTCGAGCAAAAAGTTCAGCTTGATAAAAAAACATATCATTGTTTTTTGTCATAAATCAATGCCTCTATCTATCTATCTATCTATCTATCTATCTATCTATCTATCTATCTATCTATCTATCTATCTATCTATCTATCTATCTATCTATCTATCTATCTATCTATCTATCTATCTCTCTATCTCTCTATCTATCTATCAATCTATCTCTCTATCTCTCTATCTATCTATCTATCTATAAATCATGTTAGTGATGGTAGTGTTGGATGAGAGACAGAAGTTTCTCAACAGCTATGCATTACCATAACATTTTGTGCACATATTCCTCATGCCCAGATACCGACTCCTGCTGTTTTTAGTGACTTTTCTCCATTACTGACGGTGGCTGACTGTTGTGGCTTTAAGAGAAATGTCTTGGGAACTACTGGATGAGCCGTTAAATTTTGGTGTTAATATTCATGTCCACCTGAGGATGAGTTACAATAACTTTGGTCCTCTGAATTTTCCACTAACGTCCCATCCTCAAGTCAGATGTTTGATTTATGACCAAATAGTGAAACTAATGACTTTCCAACTAGACTGTTGAGTGGTAATTAGCGTGCTAACACACTAAACAAAGATGCTGAACATGATAAACTTACCTGCCAACATGTAAAGACATATCATTGTGAGCTATATAGTAGCACCACTGTGCCAAACTACAGACTTATAAAGCCGTTAGCACTGTAGCCTATTAGTCTCATTAATGTCCGATTTTTATTTATTTTTTGGCGGGGGGATGGGGCTAGAGGAGGACAGAGGGACATGCAGCAAAGGGTCATGAGCTGGACTCGTACTGGTGAACGCTGCTGGCAGCCTGCGCCGACATGGTAACGCCTTAACTCTGCAAGCTATACAGCAGCCCTGAAAATTTTATTGTCATCCTCATCCTTCTCTCATCTAAAAAAACCCCCAAATTTTTAAAAATGTAACCTTTATTTATACTGGTAATCTCATTAAGACACTGGGTCTCATTCTCGAGAGAGACCTAATATATCTAAAATGTAAGTACGCACAGCTTTGCCTCCTAATGAGTTCATGTCGTATTATAGCAAGGTACTATAAATCGCAATTTTATCTGTAAATGGTGTTTAAGTCAGCACCCAAGCTGTAATTACAACTGGGAAAATACACTTTTTTTCCAGAAGGCTCTGAAGGTGGATGTCTTATGGTAGCCACAGTCTGCTGGTAAAGGTAATAAACACTGAAATTCAATAGATATAGTGCTAGAGACGGATGGCAAATTAAGAAAAAACAACCCAAAAACTGTTTTCCTAAGGTGATAGTAAGGTGATAAGGCCACCAGAACAGCTTCAATGCACTTTGACATTCATTCCTAAGTCTCTGGAACTCAGGTTAGGAGCACTGTCTACCACATTGGGCCATAGTCTCCCATAGGTGCTTGGTTTGGTTAAGATACTGCCACACTGCCTTGTGGATGCCTGGTCCTGTCAGATCTTGGAAGCTAAGCAGGGTTGGGCCTGGTCAGTACCTGGATGGGAGACTGTGAGGGAACAACAGGAAGTCTGGGTGAATGCAGTGTGAGAGTGAGTGGTTGGTGGAGGTTGGAGGTAGCTTAGCACCATAAAGTATAGAGTGAATGAATAATGCAGTGTAAAGCGTCTCTGAGTGCCTAGAAAAGCGCCATATGAAACCAATGTAATATTATTATTGAGATCTAATGACTGTGAAGGATGCAGCACATCATTTTCGTGCTCATCAGACTTTTCAGTGAGTCTTCCTGCTTTGACCGTTTCTTCCACGCAGACAAGTCGACCCAAACCATGTTGGCAAAATTCCCCCCACAGCACAGCAGAGCCTCCAGATCCCCTCACTGTACTGCTCTTTTATTTTGCTATATGTAAGTCTATTGAACAAAGAAAGTGTTTTAAACTCTCTCAAACTTTCATAAGTTTGTTAATAGTGTATTATAAACAGTTTGCCTGCTCAGTAGTATGAAGTTCTTAGAAAATAATCCAGCTAACACTTGTCTCTTTCTTTTCCAGTTTGTTAGTATTGATTGACTGAGTGAGAAGCAGTAGCACAAGTAGACTGTTAGCAGCCATCTTGAGATGAGTCGAATGCTTGCAAGCTGTAATCGCTGGAATCTTTCCCATTAGTACCTTCCCTCTCACACATAAATGTAGCCTGACAGCTGGCTGTCGTCTCTTCCTCAACAAAGACACTTTTTTATGACATTACTTCATGCTGAATGCAAAATCTGAATCTGTGCAAGCTAAATCATCGCTACAGCTGTCAGATAAATGTGGATTAGAGCGCAGAAAGTGCAGTGTTTCCCTCTGAAGTTCAGCACAGTCGAAGCAGACGGTCTTCCAGAATAGAAATACTTGAGCACCAGCGCTGTCTTTCAAAATGTCCTTCCCACCTCTGGGTGTAGTTGCTCCAGAGTGTTATTTTCTGTACCCCCTTCAAGTTCTGCATGGTCGCTGCCAAACTCTGAGATAACCCAAAGAACAGGCCTTTGTCTGGTCTCTGCTCTGGCACTTCTGGATTTTTCTCTTCCCATAAACGATGTGGAGTCTCTCGTCTTGTCAGGGGTCCCAGTGCTCTTACCTCACCAGTGGGATCAGGCCAACTGGAAATGTTCGCCGTGGTTTGGGGCTCCGGGAGTTTTGTGGGCGCTTTGATTTTAGATAGAGAGCAGCAGTTTGGGAAAGCAGCAACAGGGACAGAGGGACCAGAGAGGGTTCGGGTCGCGTCGTTCTGAATATTGCCTTAATGAGGGAAAACTTTTCCTTTTTCTTGTTTTCTTTTTTTTTTTTTTTAAAGAAAGCTGTTGAAAGGAACTCCCTCCACTCACACACTGAACACTGTGGAAGAGGAGGCGTGTGGCGCTTCCTCTTAAAATGTCATTTTCCAAACAGGCTACACATAGCCTCCTTCTAATCATTTCCTCATTTATTTTCCTCTAAGTCTGTTTTCCATTTTGAGCTGGTTCACGTTTGACTTTGATGTTATATAAAACGATCTGTAACAGAGATTAAAGTTGTTCTCAGTAGAGCTCACATTTCTTTATATTTGTAATATTTTCACAAGCTTTGCTCTGTCGCTGCTGAGTCCTGATCAGGTCAAAACACAAACAGCTGAATGTCAGACGCTGTGGCTCTGCATTCATCAGCCTCCCAGAACAACAAAAATGAAATTAATTAGATTATTCACAGATCAGCATGAATGGAGTTTCATTTTCGATCCTGATTTGTTTCACAGTGTGAAGCAACTAAGAAGATATTAATCATACTTTTGTGATTTGACCCATTTTTTCCAACTCCTTTCATGTTTTATTGTGCAAATCCAAATAATTCCAACATACAGTTAACTTCAGTGTTTTTGGGGTCAAGTAGCAATTCCATCTACTGCCGAAAAATAGTTTTTGCTTTGTAGGTTTAGTCTAATTTTAAAAGCTGTAAGCCTCATAAAAGACGAGAATAAAATTCACATTTGAGGCGTCGGAACGATGTGACGTTCAATGACATCTGTTGCTGATTCTTTGTTGAGTGATGAAGTCACGAATAAGATGTTTGATTTCTTGAAAGCAGCAAAATGGAAGAATATGAAACACACACAACAAACGATACAAAAAACCCAACTATTGGTGATTTTATTAACGATGTTTGAAGTTTAAGAGCTTCATCAAGGAACGGTCACACCCTGGAGGCCCTTGAAAAACACCAGTCAGAGGCATCACCCAGCATTCATAAACATGAACTCACATTTCCCTGCCCCAAAGGTACCAAGCAACAAAAACAGAACATGGAAAAAATGTGCAACAGTTTGATTGGGTGCATATCCCAGAACAGCAACATATTGTAGAGAGGTATGGATATTTTACCACATCATATTGTAAATATGAGTATAAAGCCTAATCCATTATCCATCCATCCATTATCTATACACCGCTCAATCCTCTGTAGGGTTGCGGGGGGGCTGGAGTCTTTCCCAGCTGACTCGAGCAAAGGCAGGGGACACCCTGGACAGGTCACCAGTCTATTACAGGGCTACATATAGAGACAAACAACCAAGCACACTCTCATTCACACCTATGGACAATTTAGAATCACCAATTAACCTCAGCATGTTATACAAATATAATAGCAGTTTGAGCCCCTTCCCACCCCCCTCCTTCCCCCTGTTCTGTGCATGAGTTTGAACATGCAAAGGTCACACTGGAATATTATTGAGTGCATCGGCTAGAGCCACTTTTTTGTTTCCTACTGACAGGGCTTGTGTACGTACACTGGATGTTTGTCAGTGCACACACACAGAATGGACAGCCAGCCAGCCGTAGGGACATACTCACTGAAAAGGTGTGCTGGATTAGAATGGCAGACTTTAAGACTTGGTTGGGGTTAAAGTTGGAACTGGGTTACGCCCTCTGAATCCCAAAAACTTGCATGTTTGCAGGACGTCTTATGTTTAAAAAAATCTCCTAAATTGCGCCATTTATCAGAGCCAAAAACTAATAACAGAAAGAACCATCAGATTTCTGGTGGTTGTTGAGCTGCTCAATATGACCTTTTGTCAGGAAAGTTACAGTGTGCCATTTGCAGTAACAAGATTTTGTAAAAAGGAAAAAAAACCTCCTCATTGCAGATGCAGAATCTGTTTCTTCAGGACAGACGATGCATTTTTGTGCGATAATGTGTGCCACCTTAAAATGCACCTGCCATTTAACCTAAGGGGATATACAGCCCTGGAGAGGGTAGAAGGTGCTTGCATTAAACAACTCACACACACACATACACACACACACACACACACACACACACACACAGCCGAGTAGTTTAAAACATGCACTTGGCAGCCATTCGGGGCTCTTTTCCCAGGTCTTAGTGGACTGCAGGTGCAATGAAAACAACCTGACACACAGAACATGCAGCAATCTGTGAAGCCTCTTCTTTGATTTCTAACAGAGCTTCAGCCAGCAGAGCAGCGTTACTAATGCCACCAGCTGAGTCGGGGGATCAAGTCGCCCCACTATGCAGCGTTTCCACTGAGAAGCACTGTGATCTGGTGATTTACACACAAGCCTGGGCTAGCACACATAGGAGCTGCCACGCTGGGTGCGAAACAGCTGGATGGAGCTTTGTTCTTCATGGAGCTTTTGACTTCTTTTAATCAGATGTTTTTTTGCCCCTCCCTCAGTGTTATTAGTCTCAAATTAAAAGCAAAGAGGCGACCACAGTGGCATTCCTAGGCGTGAAATGATATTGCCAGGCAAGTTGGGTCCGAGAGAAAGAACTGAAGGCAAAGTCTTCATATTTCAAGGTAGATTTTGATGATATTAAAGTATTACATGGAATAAATCCCCACTGGAATGTGAGCTTCAGGGCTTTTCTTTGGCTGCAGGCTTTGAAAATGCTTTCATTTCCGATATTTTATCCCTTTAAGCCGAGTCCTTCACTGAAAGTATTGTTATTTCATGTGGTGCATCAAGGGCACGCAGACAGGGTGGGAACTGAGAATTTCCAGTGCAGCTCTCACTTTGTCTTGGTTTGTTCTTGACATTTTCTTCAAGTGTTTTTGGGAGCAGAAATGTGCCTATCAGGTACCTATTAACTCATCACATGATCAGATAATGCTAAACCACAAAGTCCTCATTTGTCCCAGGTATTGTAGGTTGCTGATAAAGCCCTGTAATCCCTGGTGTGATGACATAAAATGAATGAATTAAAGACTCCAAAGAGGCCTGAATTCTTCATCGTCCATTTCCTTCACTTTGAGGCAGCATGAGAGGACGACTTCAGACTAATAAGGCGATGGATTTCTCAGGGTTTGATCTCAGGGTAGTTAATTTATTAGTTGTCTTGAGAGCAGCTGTACTTCATTGAGCAGGATGTAAAGATCAACAATAAGAGCACTGCCATATTAAACAGATTTTAAGTGATTTACTTGTAATTTTATTTGATGTTCAACACTGCTGAATAGCACTTCAGGCATCATATGGGATGTTTTTCCAGGAATCACTTATCTTGTTAACCTCTCATGACCAGTGATGGGATCATTACCTAAACACAAGTAATGCAATGCACCGTCTACCTTTCAATAAAGTAATGTATTATTTTTCTCATTTACCTCTTGTAGGAAGTAATTAATTATACACTTGCATTGCTGTTGTGTTCCTCAGGCAAGTAACTGCCAGTTAACAATATAAAGTTAAACCTTACATATGTTGTTGCTAAATCAGAATAAATCCCTTTACTGATGAGGAGGTCATCCACAGCCGCTGTCTTTAACGCTCTTCAGTGGCATTACCCTCAAAATAGAAGTAGTGGTTGGTTAGTAAAGGTAAGTGGTTATTGAATTTAGAATCTGTAATGCGGTTAATCCACCGAAACCCACAACCCACTAACAGGTTTGAAAGGCATGCTATCTTTAACAATCACCACAATTACACCATTTATCAGACAGAAACTACAGAAACAGAAAGAATCGTTTAGTTTTCAACTTTCTGATGATCTTTACTCATCTGGTCAGACTTAAAGCGGAAACTAATCTAAGCTTAAAATTGCGATATGGTCGTCTAATTTAAAACCTGGCCAAAAATAAACTATTTCATCAACCAGACTTGATGAGAAACAAAAAATTCTGCTCTCCTCAGGGCAGCAGTTGTCAGTGACTTGGATGCAACCAACAGTCATGGAGTGTAGAGTCCCCATTATATTCCAGTATTGCCGACACCTGTGGGCACAAATGTTGTACATGTAGATTTTTTTTTAATTTATTTTGTAATATAAACAAAGAAATTAAAATGATTTATGGGTTCTAACTTTGTCAACGAGCACAGAAGATATTTTTCGTGAAAATGAGCCCACAGTGAGCAAAAGTGTTACAGGGGCCAAAAATGCCCAGAAACATCCGGGGGTTCAGAGGGTTGATTACTACTTTACAGACAAATGTAATATAATGATAGTACTTGTGATGTCTGACCCCCCCATACTGCTCATGACTCATTCTCATCTTTAGTTTTTTATCATGAATGTTGCTCACCTCCATGAAACACAACATCCTGATCTTTTTATCTTTTCATATTTCTGTAAGTTAAACCTTGGGTGGTGTTGTCATTGTTGTCCCCACAGTTTGGGCTGAAGGCTCCTCTCTTCACTACTCAGACGGCCACCCCAGCCGTCTGTCCCTGGAGAAGACCTTTGGCCACTCCATCAAAGACTCCCAGTGCCAGCACATGCTGAAGCACCTTCATAACGGAGCTCGAATCACTGTGCTGATGCCTCCCAGCATAGAGGGTCACTGGGTGTCCACCAGGTTTGTCTGTTTGCCTTCTTGCAATGTTTCAGACTTTCTTATGCTTTCTTACTTCCTGTCTAGCCTTTAATCTCGCCAGGAAACTCTCGGGAGAATGAAGTGATTTTTAAATTTCATTGCTGCATTTGTGGCTGTTCAACATCAGCTGCTGAAAAACACCTTCTGTAATGGGTTTAGGCAATTAAAAAACCAAAATGATTAATCAACATCATGACTTTTGATGTGACTCATGTCGATATGTTCAATCAATCCTTTATGTCCTGGAGGTGCATTCATTTGCTTGTAACAACCATCAGTCTAAGTGCACCTTATTAACAACTGATTGCTGTCAGTTTATGTTTATGTTCACGGCCACACACCGATGCAGTTTATAAGCTCCCTCTGAGCTAGCAGGTGTAAGTGATAGACAGATGGGGGACAAATTAAAGGCCTGAACCCATGAGCCCCGCAGTGAGGGGATCTGGGGGCTCTGCTAGTCTGTGGGGGACAGTCTGCTGCCATGGTTTAGAGGGAAGGATCACTGCAACAATAGTTGTTCTGCAATGTTATGCTATCATGAAACATTTCTATACTGATGGAAGTGGTTTCTTCCAGGATGACAGTGCCCCCATCCATGGGGCATGAGGGGTCACTGAGGGGTTTGATAAAAGCGTGTGAATCATGTGCTATGACCTTTGGTGACCAGATCTCAACCCAGTTAAACACCTATGGGAGGTCTTGGACTGTGGTGTTTGACAGCTCTCCCACCACTATCATCAAAACACCCAGTGAGGGAACATGTTTTGTAGGAATGTCCTTCATTCCTCCAGTAGAGTTCCAAAAACTCTGAGAATCAATGCCAAGCAGCATTATAGATGAACAGCTTACTAAGGCATGTGACACTGTTTTATTCACCTGTAATTTGTCACAAAGAGCTTCTTTGCTGTCCTTGTTGAGCTCCAGACAAACTCAACAATGAGGGACAACAAGGACAGCAGAGAAGCGCTGGTGCAAAAAAAACAAAGCTGTGAAAAGATGAAAGTTCCACCCTGAAAGGAGACATGACCACTATGTTTTCAAATCTGAAGCATAGCCATGTCACAGAATGAGTACACCTAACCTGGAAACCTTCAGGTACAGAGTTGATCAGAAGTTGTTTGCTAATGCACATGCTAGAACAATTTCATTTGGTAAGCAACTTTGTTTGGCAGTAGTTGTTTCTCTGCTTACATAAAACAATCATGTAATTTATTATTATTGTTTATTATCATACATTTTTCAGCAAATGCTTGACAGGGACATAATTCCATTGTCAGAGATAAACAGTTTGATACACTTAAGACAGAAGAGCACCAGAGGATACATTCTGATGTGAAAATAATTATAATTCAAAAAAACATATGACCTGGGGTCCAAATCATTTATTTTTATTGTATAGTGAAAGAAAAGTGACTACTGTGAAGACAGATTGTGTGCATGACTGTATTTTAAAAAGTAATTGTTCTGTTAATCAAATCTAAAATACAAAATACAGTCTGTAAAAGTGATGATTTATAGCAGCCTCTGGCTATCGGGTCTACTGTGAGCCTCTGAATGCACCACCAGGAAAAAAGTTTCAGTTTGTTTTTACGAACATAAATTTTTTCAAGATTCAAAGTGTTTATTGTCATATGCACAGGAAGGAAACTTGCTTCCCTGTACTATGAAATTCTTTCTTTGCTATCCACAACGAATGCCAAACAATATAAATCTAAGTACAAAATAGATTTTAAAAAAGATAAAATAGAAAAAAAATGAAGACAGGGCGTAGAACATGAACATGGAGCTACATTCAGCCAGAGACTAAAAATAGGCTCAATATAAAAGTCCCTCTGAAGTTCTCTACACAAAGATTCAACCCACATTTTCCTGCAAACAAACAAGGACATTTATTGACGACCAGTTTTCCATGTAAATAGTATCATACCCAATAGTAAATTAAACATACAAGTATGTTGTGGAAGAACAAGAGCTTACCCGTGGTCAGAAAGTCCGTGCTCTGCACACAGCTGTAATTCAGTCAAATTACTGTTAAAAGTCGGTCAATGTGGTGCACAAAAAGATCACTCTGCTCTAGATCGGAATCATGAGAGTTTATTAAAACATTTACTGCATGTGAACTTGCCGTCTGTACTCTGTTGCAGCTGTGAGGTGAGACCAGGCCCAGAGTTTCTGACACGGTCCTACAGGTTTTACCCCAACAACACCTTCCAGGCTAACCAGTTCTACTACGAGGACAACCACTGCACCAAACCCACCTACACACTGGTGATTCGGGGCCGACTGCGCTTACGACAGGCCTCTTGGATCATCCGTGGTGGTACAGAGGCAGAGTACCACCTCCACCGTGTCCAGATGGTGTGTCACACAGCCGCCGTGGCCAAAGAGCTCAGCCAGAGGCTGAAACACAGCTGCCGAGGGGCCGTAAAGGGCCCCTGGGAGCCCAGTGTGATCTACGAGCTGTGGAGCGAGGAAGGCGGCTACGACTGCTCCAGAGAGCTTAACTTCGCCATGCACGAGCTGCAGCTGCTGAGAGTAGAGAAGCAGTACCTGCATCACAACCTGGATCACCTGGTGGAGGAGCTGTTCCTCGGAGACATCCACACTGAGCCATCACAGAGGTTGTACTACAAGCCGTCCAGCTACCAGACTGCACTGCAAAACGCTAAGGTTAGTCTTTGATGATTGTGAGCTTAGAGGGAGGAGGGTGATACGTGGTTGTACTACCCCCCATTAGCATGCTGACATTAGACTGTAGCTCAAATCAGCCTCACAGTGCTGCAACGAATGACTGTTGATTCTTAAGTCCAATTCACATGGGACTAGTATTACCTGGTGACCTCATGGGATTTAGAAATTATCCCTCTTGTCTGTTTTGTACAGTGCGTTCACTTGAGATAAGCAAAGTAAACATACTCAAATTTACTGACATTATCCATCTAATATTAATAGACCTTCCAATTGTTGAGCACGTTGAAAGACAGCATGGTGTTCCTCACCACATGCTGGCTTGCATATCGAATCTGTCGAATCATTCTTCAACATTTTGCTCCTCTGATTGATTTGAGCCTCCTCTCTCTGCTGTGTAGCAACATGAGCTTCCTGAACTTCTGTCCAAAATACTGTTTTTGAATGAAGATTTCCACAGGACTATTATTGTAACTGGGTCTCTGTGTTTGGGGAGATGTGGTGGGTTTTTTGCAATGGAATTTTAAGTTATGGATAGGAGACGACCTGTTACAAATTATATTTCCAGGTAACACTACTCCCATGCATTAAGGACTTCAGTTCAGTTCAATTCAATTTTATTTATATAGTGCAAATTCACAACATATGTTATCTCACAGCGCTTAGCATAGTAAGGTACAGACCTTATGAATTTTAAACAGAGAACAGAGAATCCAACAATCTAAAGTTGCATTTGGATTTCCTATGAGCAAGCAGTCAGTGACGGAGGGAAGGAACCAAAAAAACCCTAAAAACTTCAGTTGGGATTATACTCTCTTATGGAGTTGTGGACACCATAGACGTCTGTTCATTATTGTACTGCTTTCTAGTCTGCTTGGAGGACTCATCAAGACTTAGTTGATCAGCATCTCCATGGTCTGCACAGACATATTACTGCTGACATGCACACTACCGCTCATGTTGCAAATTTGCCAAGGTACAAATTTCGAAAGATGAAAGTTACATTAGTGCTGGGTGTGGCTACAAATGCAACCGAGCATATATTTGTAACGCAAAAGGTTTGAAACCAGCTAGTGCAAAGACACACTAAGTTTGGTAGAACTGATGACAGTGCAGTAAATAACTGCAAACCCAACAGATCTTAGCCAAATGTAGACGCCTCCACAAAATTCCTCTGCTTTATTTATTCCTAAAGTGGAAGCTGAATTAGAGTTGCTGTCAGTGGTAACCCTACTCTGGGCTCGGTGACAGTTGCAGACAGACGCCCCCCTCTGTGCAGGAGGCCTGACTTACCAGCAGGAGTCTCTAGTTCAGCAACACGGATGAGACCTCTTCTCACTCACAGACTCAACTTGTGTGTTCATTGGAGCACACAAGGTAGGGTTTTGTTTTCTGTCCCTAGCATGCAGCTCAGTGTGCAACCTCAGCTGAACTTCACTCCTACTGTGTCGCCCCTCCACAAAGCAAAGACCACACACACCAGAAAGACCTTGAAACCCCTTTGTAGTATTTTGGAGTATTAGAGGGTGGACTGAAACACACACTGTGGATGTTTTAACAAGTGTAGATTACTCAGTTGTCATGTTTCCTTTGACTTACACTTGAGCTCCACCTGCCTGCTTCAACAAACATTCACCTACGACTTATTTAAATACTATCTTTATCCAAATCTGTGTTAGGATCGGTGTACATGTCAATAATCTAGGCCTTATACCCTTAGATGTTAAATATTTGCGCTGATGAAAACCAGAAACTGAGCACACACTGATTTAATCCCCCAAATTCAGTACCCATAAAGAGCCTTTTCTTTCCTCCACTGTGCTTATGGGATGAAATGTCTCTATTTACACTGCTGAGCAGCAGCTTCCCCACTGGCTGAAACCCTAGAGTGATGTTTTCACTGTCACCCTCTACAAAGATTACAATGAAATCCTGTTCGGGTCCGCTGTCTAAATAAACATCCAGCTGTAGGGGGATGATGGGGCTTGGTGTTGCTGATCAGAATGTACACACAGTGAGGAGCTGTGATCAAACAAGCTCCCCTGCAGCGCTGTAATGGCCAGAGCCGCTCTCCTCAAGCCCCTCCAGCCTGCAGAGGTGCAATGTGAAACCAAGGCCATCTCTGGGAGCAATCAACATGTGGTATTCGTAAAATTTGTAATCATGCAGCCCTATGAATTATTCCAGCCATCACATACCAGGTTTGATTTCATGCATGCCTGAGGCTTGTATCAAAGTGTTGCATGTTCTCCATTCCTTCTGAATCTTCCCTGAATAAAAAGGAAGTTTGGTTGTAGTGGCACAGTGATCCACTTTCAAAGTTACTCTAACACATTATATATATTATACATACATACATACATATATGTGTGTACATATATATATATATATATACACCGATTGTTCTTCTAGTGCTATCAAGTCTGGCAGTCTGGCAAGTACTTTTAGTTTTAGTCAGTGTGTTTGTGTTTTGCTGCCACTCCAGTTCAGCACAGGATGAAATTCCACTTGTTGTGCTCACGTCACTTAAAAATTTTTAAAGTTCTCTCAGACACAGAAAGCCCCAACCTGCAAGTTTACAGGTTGGATTCCTTTGGTTTTGTTGTGTATGAAACCCTGGCAGTCTGGATCCTGAAGTGTTTCTGGACCGTCATCAGTACACTGATGCATCAAGGTGGAAATGCTCAGCCATGTGTTTTTTTTAGTATCATTTTTTTGGGGAGACAGTTTTTCTGTTTTTTTATTGGATAGCGATAGTGACAGGAGAGAGACACTCAGCAAGGGGTCTTGAGCCGGGCTCGAACTCATGACCGCTGCTAAAGGAATTGAGCCCATGTGGTGTCGCCTTAACTTAGTGAGCTAGACGGCGGCCCCTCAGCCATGTGTTGACTCCTTATCTCACCCATGATGTGTCTTCCATCATATGGACACGTCAACAAAGTAAAAAACTTGATATTCACCAGAAGGGATCTGTAGATATTAGGGCAGTAGACTTTATCAGTCTCTCTCTCTTCTGGAAGGCATTCATAGTGATGCACTCGATGCTCTGTCCTAAAAAACTGACTAATAACTGTAACAAATGGAAAAAGAATGCGTGAGAGAGAAGTTCTTTCAGCTCAGTGTTTGGTTTTGCAGCCATACTTGATTTGTACACCCACAGAGTCAGCAGTTAGCTGGTGAACATAGTGGAACAATTAGCCACTAACTTGTTGCTAACATGGCTTCCACATGAACTTTGTGATTAATGAGTCACTGTTATGTTCACAGCCTCTTGTGCTGCCCCCATGTGACCAACAATGTAATAATCCAACTTTAAATGTTTTGTTGACGCTGTGAGCTATTCAGATTAAATTTCATTCACCTCCATCGTGTTCCAGAGGAAATCTCAAATGTGAATATCGCTAAACACCCCTGCATACATTTAAAATGAGCTGCTTGGCTTGACCCCAGTGGAGAGACATAAGGAAATATGTTATTGTGCCATTTGAGAGAACTGGGCCTTTAAGCGTGGGTATTTACCTCTATAATAATACAGGCCAGCATTGCAGCAGAAAATTTTGAACATCCTGATTTTATATAGTTTTTATAGTGTAGGTCATTTTTTTATTTGTCAGCTGAGCACATGCAGTAAATTACCAAATCCTACGTTTTCTTGGAGCAGTACAGAATACCACAATCATTCCCATACAGAGCTCTGAACTCAACTGTCTCTTGAGGTTGTAATGGTTTCTTTTCAGGGGGTTTTATTGCCACGGTGACCATCCAATCCATTAATCTTAAGCGGCGTACCCCGAGCTGGTCCCAGTCCAGAACACTTGCTGGTGCCAGCGTGTTCATTTGTGGTTGCTGGGTGGGACTCAGTAGTGATGCAAGAGTCAAAGCAAGGCTGCAGACTTTGTTTTTCAAGCTGGTTCCCTTCATTTTGTGTCGCCGCGGTCCACTGCTGCGTCACTGAGGCGGAGTAGTGACCACTTGATAATGAGCCTTGTTAGGAAGGGATCTGTTTTAAAGTGTTCTGCTGGCTATTGTGTGTGTTTTCACATGTCGTTCATACGGGACTTTTTGATGAATTTTCGATGTTGTGCTGTGTTTTCCTCAGTTTGGTTTGTGTAATGTTGTCCTTTGTTACTTCTCTGTGAGCCTATAAGCCCAGGAAGTACATTTAAAACTTGAGCCACGAAGCCAGTCAGTCTCAGATAAGGCTCTTATTATGAATTTCTGGGAAGTTGTCTTACAGGAGAGATGCTGGACTAGCTAGAAGGATACCAACATTGGGTATTCAAGCTTGACGTATTTTCTGTTTTTCATAAAATAATTGCTTCTGGACATCTTCTTCCCTTGAACTATGGTGGTGTCGCCAAAAGGGCAAATAAAATAAGCTGCCAAACAAAGTGTTATTCAGTTCTAATTCTCCTGGCGTGGCTTAGATTGCACTTTATTTGTGCTTAACTTCTGCCCAATGAGGAATTCAAATAGTTATATAATTTTTAAAATAGACTTCCAATGTGATTTTAAAAAAAAAAAAAACTTAAATGAAGCAAAGGCAGTACTGTCTTCCCTCGTTTCCTCATTTTTTTCCTTCAGTACCACCAATTCTAAAAGTCTTTGCCTTTACAATTCTTAACAAGTGTGACATTGCAGGTGTTCTTCTGTGGCAAACTAATGAATTTCTGCTCATTCATTATACTCCTGTGCTGTCACTGTGAGTAAATGTTCACATTTAAATCTGCTCAAATGAATGATGAAAAGTTTGCAGCACTTTTGTACATTACTCAGGAAGGCATTCATCCCTTGTGAGGCTGAAACACTAAATCAGTTAATGGGAAGTGTTGTGGACTCATATAGCTCCTTTCCACCTTAGTGGTACTCAAAGCACTTTACAGTGTGTTTCACATTCGCACACCAATGGTAACAGAGCTGCCATGCATGGCGCTACCCTGCCATTGGGAGCAACTTGGGGTTCAGTGTCTTGCCCAAGGACACTTTGGCATGTGGAGGGGCCGGGGATGGAACCGCCAACCTTGCGACCAGTGGACAACCTGCTCTACCACCTGGACTGAATGTCTAACACCTGAGTTAGTTATTCCAAAGAGTTACTGCCAGATTCATTAATAATGTCAATTAGCATCAGTTGCGGCCCTAATCCCTTGGCCTTGTTTCATTGCTGCACACTGCAGGAGCTCATTCATTTCATATTATCACAATGTAGGAAACCCATCAAAGCAAAACAATGTCTTTGGATGTGCTACATTAGAAAAACTTGACAAAATTAAAAACATAAGTTATGATACAGCAACAATATTGTTAATAATAATCTAACCTTTATTGATCCCCTTAGGGAAATTCCTTCTCTGCATTTGACCCATACTAGTCATAGTTAACCTTAACTATACATACTAGGGAGCAGTGGGCTGCCGTGGTGCAGCACCCAGGGAGCAGTCAGGGGTTAAGGGCCTTGCTCAAGGGCCCACAGTGGTGGTGACTGGGATAAGCGATCTAACTCTCCCATCTCAACCTCTTCCTTCCCTCCCGGGGACTTGAACCAGCGACCCACCGGTTACAAGTTCACTTCACAAGCCACTAGGCCACCACTGACCCATAGTGTTATGTTGGGACAGAGCAAGGTACGCTGTTCCCCTCCATTTCCAGTCTTTATGCTAAGCTAAGCTAACCAGCTTGACCTCTTTCTCATCAAGCAGATTTCCTAAACTCTTTTATTACATTTTAATGTGAAAATGCTGTCAGAATTGCCATTGAAGGGCACAAACCATGTGATCAAATAGACATGATGTCTTTCCTTTTGTCTCAGTTTGGTTCTGCATGGTTTAAGCCTATGTGTACATATTCACAGTCAAAGATTCAGTTAAGACAATGAATCAGGTTTGAATTATTATTTAAAATAGTGTCAAAGCAACAGTAAAACTTTTATTCACTGCAAATAATTGAACAGGTATTGGGTTGTGTTCGGTCTGCCCAAGGTACCTCTGAACTGGCTTTAACACTCAGCTGTGGTATTGCAGTTGATTACAAACATATTCATCTTTCTACGCTGTGGCCACTGCTGAAAAGCTCTCTAGGTGGTCTGTGCCATATCCCACCACCTGCAGCAATGAATTCAGTATGATAAAAGTCACGTCAACAAATTGTAAATAAATGCTCATCTGCAGGATTTAGTAATACTTTGGCTTTTTCTCAGTTCTTTCTTTTAACTCCACATAAATCTCATGAAGACATAATATTAGTGGTTGAGCTGAAGAGGTTGGGCCTTTAATTTTGACCACCCTCACATAAGAAAAACTCCAATCACTTCCCCGGAGTTTAGTCTTTGGAAAAGATTGTGAATCGTACTAGCTGAAGTCTTCCATCTCTTACTCTGTCTGGGTCCCAAATCTTTTCTTCAGAGAGTCACAGCTGTCCAGTCTGTGCTCCTTTAAACCAGACATGACATGAACCCATGTGATTAATGGTGATTTATGGGTTTACAAAGACCTTTTTTGTCAATATGAGGATTAAAAATGGGAATCCCACTGTTGTTTGTGAGAAGCATTAAGACGTAGCTTTCCATTCACTGTGTCATGGCTTTAGTTTGTCCACACATTTGTCTTGTACTGTAAAATGATGAATTCACTGTGAGAACTGTGCGCCGGAGCCTTGTCTGCTTTCCAAAACTGAAGAGATTCTAACTGAAGGAGATAGTTTCCCCCTTCCGTGCTGAACAGATGCCAGCTGTCATCTATGTCTGTGAACTGCAGTTTAAACCTTGACTTTATGAACAATTTACAGCCTCAACACCTCCTTATTGTTTTCATCATATGAAGGGCTCATAGCAAAATTTTCAGGTCTTGTTGGTTTTTGTGATCTCACATGTCCAAATTGGCTTTTGTCCTCTACTACCTCTACTTTTTAGAGGTAATTTCAGCTTTATTCGTAGATGAAGTTAGAAAGTGTGTTTTATTTGCATGTTTTGTCCAGCAGTTGTCACTGACAAGTTAATTCATCCCCCAGGACATCATGCTCTGTACATGCTGTATCCTTGTCATGAGCTATGTAGAGTTTCCTTGTGAACGAGTTTGTGTTTGCATCATGCTGTATAGCTCGCCGAGTTAAGGCGTTACCACATGGGCGCAGGTCACCGGCAATGGTCGTGAATTTGAGTCTGGCTCACGACCTTAAAATCTTTTGGGGCAGTGGTGGTGCAGCGGTTAAGTCCCTGGGCTACTGATCAGAAGGTCAGAGGATTGAACTCCACTGCGGCCATCGCTGGGCCCTTGAACAAGGCCCTTAACTCTTCCTGCTCCAGGGGCATCGTACCATGGCTGACCCTGCGCTCTGACCCCAACTGGGATATGAGAAAACAACATTTCACAATGCTGTAAAAATGTATTAGTGACAAATAAAGGTTTCTCTCTTTCTTCTTCCTTGAGAAACATTTGAAATGAAAATTTTAAAAAAGAAGTTGTGGTGCATTGTTTACAATTACAGTATGTGTGAGTGCATGAAAAACAAAATGGAGACCCACTTGTAAAAAAAAAAAAAGCTTTAGCATTGCCAAGGGTCACAAACTCACTAAGGTATGAATAAAAACAAATAAACCAAACAGTCAGTAAGATAGAATGACTGCAGTATTGCTTGTTGTATTGTTTTTCCAAAAATGTGTTACTGTGCCAGTGTCATTTGGGCATTACTGTTTATCATCTCCATGATTTATCCTTTTGTGTATTTTTCTCTCTCGTTGTTTGGTTCAGTGAAGAACAATTTATAACTAAATCTCAAAGACTGCACCAGTGGCTATAGAAGCACTATGAGTAGAATCAGTGAGGGATCAGAGCTCCTGCTGCAGAGCCCTGTGTTTGTTATATTGTATTCATGTTTTTCATGAACATAAGGAAAAGCCTTTAAAGTTTCATAGTGCAACTAAATTTATTTCATAATGAAGTTTATTTCATTTTAATCTGCATTCTGTAACTCGTCAGTCAGCATTGACTTTATTTGATCTTTGTAGTGACAGTACTAGCAATAACTTTAATATTGATAATAGTGCATTTATATGACACATATGTGCTCAATAAAGGCTATGTGAGAAGGTGGATTATACAGGACGGGTAAAAAGAGCTTTAACCATTACATGCACTTGGTTTTCTGTTGTGTATCAACTTTATTTAAAGTACCTAAATTGTTTCTGTAAATAATTTGAAGCTAAAACAGGTTGTATTTGTCACATTTAGTTTTGTTTTTGCAGCCATGTTAACTGGACACATTCTCCCGGCCCGTTTCTATTTTCAGAACCATGACCACGGCTGCATTGCCTGTCGCATCATCTACCGCTCAGACGAGCTCCACCCTCCCATCCTGCCACCGCGAGCCGACCTGACCGTCGGGCTGTACGGTCAGTGGGTGAGCCAGCGCTGCGAAGTCCGCCCCGAGGTCCTCTTCCTCACCCGTCACTTCATCTTCCATGACAACAACCACACCTGGGAGGGCCACTACTACCACTACTCCGACCCTGTCTGCAAACACCCCACCTTCACCATCTACGCCCGTGGACGCTACAGCCGAGGGCTCCACTCCACCCGCGTCATGGGTGGCACCGATTTTGTCTTCAAAGGTAGTTCTCTCTTATTTACAGTGTTGCCATCAAACCTTCTATGTAGCCTATATTCTGTTAACATGAACAGTTCAATGTGTTGGGAAATATAGTTGTTCTTTTCATGTTAAGCGATAGATGAGAAGATCGATCCCAGTCTTGTGTCTGTACAGTAAATATAAAGCTATAGCCAGGAGAAGGGTAAACAAAATGCAGCATGTTTATAAGTGAGCTTTGGAGCTGCTGCTGGGCAGATCCTCTTTTTTTGTTTGTTTGCTTGTTTGTTTTTTGGTTCTTGAAGATGTTCCACCTCTAATCCAAAAGGCTTTCTCGGTTCTGTCTGACTGGTGGGGAGTCTCAGGTGTTTAATATCACTCCCACAGTCAGCGTGAGAATGGTTGTGATTCTGCCTAGGGCGCTGCAGACCTTGTCCACTGTTTCTAGATGGTAGTTAAAGTTTATTTTGGATTTCTTCCTTCACTCGTCTCTCAAATCATCTGTCCTTTTTGTCCAGAAATGTAACATTTCTGTCCTCAAAGGAGCGTCCCTTATGGAAAAGTCACGCTTTCCGTGTGCGCTTGCAGATAGGTGGACTGTGGATGTGGTTCTCTTCATTGTGCAGTTTGGTGCTGTAAGGTGCTGATGACAGCAACATCAGGTTCACAGGGAAAGATGTCAGGATGTCAGCTTGTTTAAGAGCTGCCTTATTTGGGCTGTGGTGTGTACACTGAGGAGGATGGAAGCCTCGACACTGAGGTTTAAAAGAGACCTACACACACAGACCAGTATCTGCTGTTTGACTCCCACCACCCACTGGAACATAAACCACGTCATCACACATTAAGAACGCACTTAAAACATGTGACTATCCCAACAGTGTCTTCCTCAAGTCAGATAGGAGGTCTGAAAAAAAACACCACATTAAGAAGAGAAGAAAAGAGGAACAGGTGTAACAACATGGTCACCTGGTCTGTAGCTGGATTGTCTGAGAAACTTTGAGGGACTTTCTCCAAAACTAACACCCTGGTGTACCTCAGACCCAGCAGCACAGTTGGACTAACAACACCCAAACACAAGCTGAGCAGTATATGCAGTCAAATTCAGCGAGGAGGGCACATACATACAGTATATATAGCTCAAGGTACAACAACTGGACAGCCAGCCCCTCAGGACAAGACTCAGCAGTCCACCTGTATTTAAAAGTGAAGGGACACTCCGTTAAGGACAGCACTGTTGACATTCTGGACAGAGATGACAGATGGTTTGAGAGGAGTGGATCAAGACATCAATGTTAAACTGAAGCAGCTCTCTCTAAACAAGATAGGAGGCCCGCGTAAAATCCACTTGTAATACATTCCTGACATCCCTCCTCTGGCAGTTTCACCACAGTTCACACCTTGATTCATGTGAGTTTAGGGGTGATATTACAAACCTTCTTAAAAACAAGAAAGAAGTCTAGTTGCTTTTATCTGAAGCACTTAAGCAATGTTAAAACTCAAAGGTTAAACCACTGGTCTGTTGACTGGTTAGCTCATCTTCCCTGTGCTCTCACATCTAAACAACTACACAAATAAGTTGAACAGGAAGCCTAATCCAGCTAAACTTCAGAGTCTGTTCCACTCAAGGGATTTTTCAGATGATGATGAACAAGTTCTTTGTGTTTTCCTTCTCCAGTGAACCACATGAGAGTGACTCCCATGGACTTGGCCACCACCTCCCTCCTCAACGTCTTCAACGGTAATGAGTGTGGGGCACAGGGGTCCTGGCAGGTCGGGGTGGAGCAGGATGTGACCTTAACCAATGGCTGTGTGGCACTGGGCATCCGGCTGCCCCACACCGAGTACGAGGTCTTCCGCATGGAGCAGGACGCCCATGGCCGCTACCTGCTGTACAACGGCCAGCGTCCAAGCGACGGCTCCAGTCCGGACCGGCCAGAGAAGCGGGCCACCTCCTACCAGATGCCTCTGGTCCAGTGCTCCTCGAGCAGCCAGTCATCTGATCACAGCCAAGGGGACGACACAGACAGGTCTCTGCTGCGTCACAATGACTGCACTGGATGGCACAGAGGCAGCCAGAAACACCTCATGGTGGCTCTAGCCGCTTTCATCTCTACTCTGCTTCTCTTTTGGCAAAGTTAGAGAGTACTTTAGGCCGTTCCTCCATAGAGACACAACAGGACAAGAGTGTGGATTTAGAAGAGAAACAGGGAGACTGTTTGTTAAAACAGCAAATATAAACTTTGTCTGGTTGACGCAGAGGAGGATAAAAAACTGGCCCCTGAACCTCTGAGCTAATTCACTGCTGCACCACAGAAACTGCACTTTAGAGTGGAACCAAAGACCAACGTGTCCGTTTTTCACAGATATACAAAGATGTCTTTATAGCCACACAGACCTGAGAATATGTTTTATAAAGTCTATTTACCCATAGCTATCAAATCATAGTTTTGTACTGCAAAAAGACACAACTTGATCTGTGGAAAAATCTTCTACAGTGAATTCTTGACAATGATGTCTCCGTCTTGAGAAGATATGCTGTTTACAGTGAAATGTAGTTACATTATTCATTTTAGTTCCATGTTTTTACATACAGTTTTAACGTTTGGTGTGAACTCAGCAGCAGGCTTCAGCCTTCTATCCCAAATAAAGGTTGCGCTGGTGCTTTGAATACAATAAAACTCTTCAATCTGCAGATCATTATCCTGAATGTATTCCTCAGAGAGATGTTTTCATTCCCTCACTGCTTAGACAGGAAGACACCTGGCTGTTTCCAATCAGGCTATTTTTAAATCATGTAATGATCAGGATGGTAAACTACATACCACTACATGAACCAGCCTATTCTCAGTTCACACAGTTTAGGAGCTCATTTGCACAGTTAATTGCATCATATTGTCCAGGTCATTGTTTTACATGGAACACAGTGCATTGCCACAACTCAGTCCTGTACTTATCAATACGCTGGTATGTCTGAGGTTTATCAATATACAGCGGGGAAAATAAGTATTGAACACGTCAACATTTCTCTCAAAAAACATATTTCTAATCGAGCTATTGACATGAAATTTTCACCAGATGTCGGCATCAACCCAAGTAATGCACACATACAAAGAAATCCAAACATTTATGTTCATAAATTAAGTTATGTGTAATAAAGTGAAATGGCACAGGGAATAAGTATTGAACACATGAAGAAAAGGAGGGGTAAAAAGGTCTGGAAAGCCAAGAAAGCAGCTGGAGTTTGTCAGTATTTAGAAGGTTAACCTGTCCCCTATTAGTGCAAAGTAATATCAGCTGGTTTAGTCCTGATTAATGCCTTTTAAAAAGGTTTCTCACCAGCAAGGTGTTAGACAAGAAGCATTGCATGATGGGTAAAAGCAAAGAGCTGTCCAAAGACCTACGCAGCCTTATTGTTGCAAAACACACTGAAGGCATTGGTTACAGGCGCATTTCTAAACTTCTGAAAGTTCCAGTGAGTACCATTGGGGCCATCATCCGGAAGTGGAAAGAACACGGCATTACCATAAACCAGCCACGGCCAGGTGCTCCTCGCAAGATTTCAGACAGAGGAGTCAAAACAATCATCAGAAGGGTTCTCCAACAGCCCAGGACCACTCGTGGAGAGCTTCAGAAAGACCTGGAATCAGCAGGTACCGTTGTTTCAAAGAAAACAATAAGTAATGCACTCAACCGCCATGGCCTCCATGCACGCACACCACGCAAGACTCCATTTTTGAAGAGGAAGCATGTTGAAGCTCGTTTGGAGTTTGCGACACAACATTTGGATAAACCCATGACATTCTGGGAGAACATACTCTGGTCAGATGAGACCAAAATTGAACTCTTCGGATGTCATAAGACACAACATGTTTGGAGGAAAAATGGCACTGCACATCACCCCCAAAACACCATACCAACAGTCAAGTTTGGAGGTGGGAGCATCATGGCGTGGGGCTGTTTTTCAGCATGTGGTACTGGTAGACTTCATATCATTGAAGGAATAATGACTGGAGAAAAGTATCGAGACATTCTTGATCAGAATCTGCTGTCATCTGCCAGGCTGCTGAAGATGAAAAGAGGGTGGATCTTTCAGCAAGACAACGATCCCAAGCACACAGCCAAGGTAACACTCAACTGGTTGAAGAAAAAGAAAATAAAGCTGCTAGAATGGCCCAGTCAATCACCAGACTTGAATCCAATTGAAAATCTTTGGAAAGAACTGAAGATCCGGGTTCACAGAAGAGACCCCCGGAACCTTGAAGATTTGAAGGCAGTTTGTGTGGATGAATGGGCCAAAATCACACCTGAGCAATGTATTCGACTGGTTTCTCCATACAGGAGGCGTCTTGAGGCTGTAATCACCAACAAAGGTTTTTGCACTAAGTATTAAATAAATTTCAGTACGCGTGTTCAATACTTATTCCCTGTGCCATTTCACTTTATTACACATAACTTAATTTATGGACATAAATGTTTGGATTTCTTTGTATGTGTGCATTACTTGGGTTGATGCCGACATCTGGTGAAAATTTCATGTCAATAGCTCGATTAGAAATATGTTTTTTGAGAGAAATGTTGACGTGTTCAATACTTATTTTCCCCGCTGTATGGCATCTGAGGCAATGGCAGTTTCGTTTTTCTCTGAATATTCAAAGAGAGACACAAATGTGTGTAGTTGAACAAAAAGGAAGGTTTTCATGGTTGATTAAACTGCTAATTGTTTCTTTGATTGTTTGGCCCATGAAACAGTAAAAGCAGTGAATAAAACAGCTGAAAATTCATTTCAGTACTTCAGCTCAGTCAGTTAAACACTTTACTCTGAAGATAACTGCAGGAGTGCAGTTTATTGCTGAAAAACATGTGGTAAAGGTTCCACCAGCAGATGCAATTATCAGACTGCAACTTCTGAGCTGCTGCTGCCAAAGATGTTTTTTTTAGTTGTTGTTTTTGGTTCCAAGCATGTTAAGCACTACTGCATCACTATCTGCCTTTCTTTTCTTTTTTAAAAAAAAATATTTTTGGGGGCATCTTTGTAATGATAAGGGAAAGACAGGGTGAAAGGGGGTAGAGAGAGACAAGCAGCAAAGGGCCGTGAGCCGGACTCGAATTCACGACTGCTGCTGGCGACCTGCACCTACATGGTAACACTGTAACTCAGTGAGCTATCCTGGCGCCCACTATCTGCCTTTCTTAACTTATTTTTCAAACACAGATTTCCCTACTTTTTTAGTTTGGTATTTGGTAAATTTATACTGCACACAACATATTGGTCCACTTCTAATCTGATGCACTTTGGCATTTTCTCAAAATCAGCTAGCTCCGTTAAATTTTAGAAAATAATAGTCTAATAATTCAAGGTGAGTGGAAAAACAAGGTAAATCTGATCTTCTACGACTCACAAATGCCAAAAATAGGTTTTTGTAATTCTTCTGAATGTCATGTTGGAAAAACGACAAACCATTTGGATGCATTTTGGTTTTAATAAGTAGCTCTGCAAAATAAAAGCCAAGTATTTGGTGAACTGTTGTTTTACCCAACAACCAAGCAATATAGTGAAGCAAAATGGCTAAAACCTGGTATATTGTTATGTCAGAATATTAATTCACAAACAATAAATGCAACACAGCCAGCCACCCCTGTTTAACCTGAGCAACTGGACGACTGTGTTATTATAACAGAAGCTGCTGCTGGCTCTGAGCACTAGGTATTGCTATGAGTAAACCACCTACCTGTCAAGAAGGTTGGGCTTTAGCTCGTCTGCCAGTGAGGGATCTATGAATTGAATTTTCAAAATGGTAAGTACTCATTGCTTTTTCAGGTTTTTTCTCAGCTTGACAGCGGTTAAAACTCATCATACTTCCAGTGAGCTGAAGGCCTCTACGTGTTTGTGGCTCAGTACAAACCCTGCAGTGGGACCTGGAGCCTCTATGAAAGGTTGCAGGGATGTCACCATGACGCTCCCCAGCATGGGCATAGGCCACCACAGCATACTCAGTTTCTGCAGTGTAAGTGGCAATACATCCTTAACAGCTAGCTTATCATCATTGATGGTGCAGCTTCTTGTCCAGTGTCCCCAGACTAAAGACCCTGTGTGTCTTAATAACTGGATACATGTATAAGATTAAAAAGGTTTGATACCTGTCTATGTTCATCTGTTCTTATACACTGATTTTCTATATTGTACGTAATAAACATTCAACAGTAAGCATTCAGTATTTACCTTAATCCTTTTGTAAGGCTTTAGTTTCCCAATATGGGCATTTAAAACACCTCATTTTTTTATAGGTTTGTGGGGTTGATGTATGAGGGAGCTGGAGATGGAAGCTGCCAGGGACAGCCAATCCTGCGCTGGAGGCAGCTTTACAGGAGGCAAAATTTATCCTCGACACTTTAAAAAATGTTTAATTTTGCCACAGTCAGTGCAGTTTGGCTGCCATTCAGAAACCCCCGATCTGCTTTTTGTTAAATTTCTGCTAAAATACCACAAAAAAATCCTAAACTGTATGATAAACAAGTGAACTGCTCAAAAAGGGAACACTTAATCATCACAGTATAACACCAGTTTAACTAAACCTCTGGGATTTTGATCTGTCAGTTAGGAAGCGTAAGTGATGGTGAATCCCTCCCTTCAGTGGGTTAATATTTTTGGTTTCTACTGTCCATTCTTACGCCATTTTGTTCTCAATAAATAACCCTTAAATTTTTAGAGCTGTATATATTTTCTGTTGTTTTGTTAAATAGTATTTCTCCCTATGTAATAATTAAAATAAACTAATATTTCGAATCAAAATAATACTAAAGTTTTAAAAAAACTCCTGAAAATATTCAACTATTAAATCAATCAGCCACTATCCTGATAACTGAATGATCAGTGTGAGCAATGTTTAGGAAAACATTGGATATTCTGAATCCAGCTTTTAAAATGTTGCTTTTTTCTGGTTTCTTCAGTCCTTTATGAAAATAAATTCTCTTTAGGTAGTTTACAGGACAAGGCCTTTGTCATCCTTGGGTTTGGGAAAACACTGATCGACATTTTTCATTTATAACTGACAGATTAATCAACAACAGTGGCAATAGCTGTTAGACACAGTCCTAGTTGAGGAAGGAGACAATAGACACCCTGGTGGGCTTGTGAAAGTACGCCTATATGTACGTTACGTTATAAATATGCAACGCAGTGTGAGAAAAGGCAGCGCTAACCCTAACCCTATGTTGTTCAACTTACATATAAAACAAGTCTGTAGGACAGCATCCTTTCATCTATGTAATATTGTCAAAATCACTAACATCCTATCTCAGAGTGATGCTGAGAAACTAGTCCATGCATTTGTAACCTCCAGGCTGAACTACTGTATTCCTTATTATCAGGATGTCCCAATAACTCTCTTAGAAACCTCCAGCTGATATAAAAAGCTGCAGTTCTGACAGGAACCAGTACCAGAGATCAGATTTCTCCTGTATTAGCTTCTCTTCATTGGCTCCCTGTAAAATCCAGGATAGAATTTAAAATCCTGCTCTTAACCAATAAAACTGTTAATGACCAGCTCCATCATATCTTAAAGACCTTCTTGTACCTTATCATCCCAACAGAGCCCTTCACTCTCAGACTGCAGGTTTACTTGTGGTTCCCAGAGTTTCCAGAAGTAGAATGGGAGGCAGAGCCTCCAGTTATCAGCTCCTCTGTTGTGGAATCAGCTCCCAGTCTGGGTTCAGGAGGCAGACACCCTCTCTACTTTTACGATTAGGCTCAAAACTTTCCTTTTTGATAAAACTTATAGTTAGGGCTGCGCAGGATCAACTGAGCTGTCCCTTAGTTATGCTGCTATAGGTTCAGACTGCTGGGGGTTTCCCATGAAGCACTGGGCTCCTCTCTCTCCTTGGTCTATACAGTTATATATCACCATGTCATATGACTAACTCTGTGTTTCCGCCGAGGTCCTGTGTTTGTTCTCTCCGTGGATGTCTCTGGACTACATTGTCTCTACATGTCTCTGATCTGCAGTTTCTTGCCTCACTGACCTCCAAAATGTTTATTGTTCTTTTTGTATTGTTTGTCTTTTCTCCATCTGCTATCCTGCAATCCCCTCCCCCTCTTCCCTGCTTCCACTCCAACCGGTTGAGGCAGATGGCCACCTTCCCTGAGCCTGGTTCTGTCAGAGGCTTTTCTCTCCTTCCCCGTTAAAGTTTTTTTTTGGTTCCTTCCCAGTGTCGATGACTGCTTGCTCATAATGAATCAAACGGCAACTTTGGATTGTTGTCATAAGGTCTTTACTTACTAAGTGAAGTGCGTTGAGATGACATATGCTGTGGATTGGCTCTATACATAAAACTGAATTGAATTGAAAATCAAAGCCAAGGTCATTATCTCTGATCTTTTCTGATTCTCACTTTATAAATGTGGATATTGTGTGGATTCTTTCCTCCTCTGTGCCAGTAAACTGAGCATCTTTGGGCTGCGGACAAAACAAGATATTTGTCATCTTAGTCTTTGTGAATACAGGATCTGTTTCTCCAGTTTGGGTTGCTTGTATTCTTTTTTTTTTCATGCCATTCTTTTAACCATCTACAGGCTAAATTTACGAGACAACAGGTATCACAACCACAAGTGAAAGGAAACAAATCCGTCTCCTCAGAAACTGTAGAAATCTACCGCTCATTTAAATCTCTTAATGATTGAATGCCTTTGTGCAACCAGCTCCTGAAACCATGATATGCTGTGTGTATATTACAGGGTAGATAAGCACAGTAATGTCATTGTATTGTTGTGAATGAAGTGCAATACAAAAATGCAAAGAGCTGACAGTTTAGGCCAACAGCGACATCTGTGCTAACATCGGCCAGTCTTTACGTATACAGTTATGTAACACTCAGCTTGTCACACCATACAGCCTTGGTTAAACATGCAAGCCTCCCTCTGTACTGCTAAAAGCAAGAAAAAAAACATTTCAGCGGCCTCTCCCATGCTGCCCTGTCCTGCAGGAGTCAGCACTGGAAATCATTACTTTACAATTTATTTAAATGATAAATAAATGATAAATGATAGATTTCAGTGGAGTGTGAAATAAGCATCTTGTGCAGAAAGTTCCGCATTTTACCCAAACGATGAATATTTGAGGGTGTATCACTCAAAAGAGACAGGAAAAAGACGGCTATGAAAACCACATTTTTCATTTTTATTTTTTCAATGCTTAATACCATGGGACAGGATTTTAAGAATGGAAACCTTATTTCAGTCAACATTTGCCTCATAAAGAATAGATGCTTTGCATAATAATAATAATAATAATAATAATAATTAATAATAATAATAATAATAATATAAAGTCTGCATTGGTGTTGTGAGGAAAAGGAAAGGATAAATGTACAAGGAGGAGGCACCTATATCCCCAGCTGGACCTGAACATTCCAACACAAGAAGTAGAAATTACAAACTGAACAATTTACTTCAGAGGCAATCCAGCAACAGGTAGCAAGGTCTTTTTGATGGAAGTCCTTTCCTTTTTTGTTTAAAAGGATTTAAAACAACATTTACAAGACACCTAACATTCCATTCAATTCCTATTAAAAACAACAGAGAGAGAGAGAGTGAGAAAGAAAAAATCAAATCTTTTGAGTGCTTCTTGCCCATGGTTCACTTTAGGTGGATTTTTCATGTTGACTGATAGTATACAACTTACATTGTCCCACCAAACTGCCTGTGTAATCCAGCCATCAAAAACTGAAAACAAAAAAGGAGGGGGGCAATCACTTTTTTGTCGCCTTTCCTTACTCAACTCTCTGTGCGCACTAACTGTGTGAGATTGTAAAAAGGCAACGCCTTCGAATGATGCTGTACAGATGTGTTCACTGTAGGCCACACTACCAATGATATGGCAAAGTCAACAGAAAGACTTCTCGGTTTTTCCAGGCCTTTTTTATTCCGGAGTCGGGGCAGGGGATACAGCTGGCATGCATCTCCCAGTCTACAAGATGAACTTCCCTAAGAAAAATCCAATGAAGATGGCTGCTATGACGACGAGGAGAGAGGGCAGGGAAGCAGAGCTGGCTTCTCGTCCGAGGAGGCTTGTTGAGTTTGATGTCATGTGGTCGGAGCGGGGCATCTTTCTCATTCTAATCCCATCCTCCTGAAAAAAAGAAGGGAGGAATGAAGGAAAAGAGCAGAAAGGAATCAACAGATTAGTACAATACTGAAATATTAACTAGCATAATTAAGGTAAATGGTTCTGAAATTTTCCATTTTGGAATCCATAATTGGAGTTGAATGTGTCTCTGGGACTCAATGTATCTTAAACCACATAACCACATTTAACTATGGTCAACAAAAAGCACAAAATGTCACTCATTCCAACCTTAATGTAAAGACTTTAACTAAATCTCCTTCACAGATTTTTGAACCATTCAAATTATCTTCCACTAAGCATTAACACTAATCATATCAACTTACTATGCTCTTCTTTGGGACTTCACTTTAGACCGTTTTGGATTGTGCCATGTATCTTTATCAGTTCAATAGCTTGTTCTGCTTCTCCTCAGCTCTGGTTGAATTACAGCATTGACCTAGAAGAAGTTCCCTTCGGTGGGCATAAAGACATCTTGAGGATAGTGTCTCCAGCTATTGTGAAGGCTCTGTCCATGTCTTGTTTGGGGTTTAGCTTGCCAAAAAACACACATACTAACAGATCAGGATTCAACCTTCTCATGCATTGTGATTCAACATGTATGATTCAGAGAGTCGGGGTGTTGAAATGGGTACAGGTGCTATAATCTAGGTGTTTTGCATGGATTTGAAAATAAATATAGATGTAAATAAATAATAACAGTGGTTTAGCTGGCACTTTTTACTCTGAATTATATTGCTAACCTATAGAGAAAGAGACATTCTAGGGATAGTAAGATAATTTTGAAGACTCCTATTATAGACTGAGGATGTTTTTCCTAATCAATATATTGATTTTTATATAGTTTATTATGCATACTGATCATAGTGTTGATAGTTCTTCTCTTAGGCAGCTTGTACTTGGTAGTCATTTGTACAGTGTGTTGCCCTGTGCATTTTTTTTTGGGTGCTACTGCTTTTTGCAGGTCTTACTGTAAATTTCTGTGCAATGCTTAATAAATCCTGAGGCAGGAGACGACAGCTCAGCTGAGTTTGTGCATTTGTGTCTTGTGCTGGAGAGTGTAAGTGGTCTGGCTGCCTCACTTGATTAAATAAGCAGGAAGCAGGCCCATGTAAAATTTGTTCTGTTTGCCGTGTAATGGTCAAGCCGTCTATATTAGTTACTCCAGTGCAGCAGAGCTGAAACAGTGAATATTGATAGGAGTGTGAACATATCTAAACGAAAAGAAGATCTGGATGTCTCTATGGCCGGTGCTGGTATTTTTGTAGGTTCTTTTCTATAATAAGGTGCTTTCAGACATGGAACATGGCTGCCTTTATCAATCCTTTAGAGTAACAGCATTCTAGTCATTCAGAGATAGGTCTCTGAGGGTTTTATTAATGTTCCTGACAGCTGCATTAGACATACCCTCCACAGTGCCAGAGAAAGTTGCAATATTTGTTGTTAACACATGACTAAAAAGTACAATACAAGTGATACAAAATGCAGAATAATGCAACAGACTGAAACTAAACTAATACTAGCTGATCCAATACGTAACAGCCCAGTTTATCTCTGAATTCTTAATCGGTAAAACTAAATGTTTCTACACTGAGTATCAATTTAAGTACATAAGAAATTAATCAATATCCACATCCAATCACTCTTTGTCCCAACTGTACAGAATCTACTACAATTTATCCAGTCAAATAAGAATACTTTCAAATGAGTGTCTAACAGCCTGATTTCCCTCTCCCTTTAGAACTGCTTGCAGCTGATTACAGAAAATAAATTCCTCTTTGAAGTCATCCTCACACACATACCTGCTATACACCTCTAACTGTACAAGTCCAGCTACATCTTCTGACTCATCCAATCGCAGTGCTATACTTTTGCATTCCAACATTTTTTCTACAACTGATCTGTGAATGCCTTTCGACATATCTTGTCATCTTTTGGCAGCTGTGTCATTTCTGAGGGGGACTGAGTCCACTTTTTGTGTCCCAGAAGAGAGAAACACACACATGAGGCGGCCGTGGCTCAGATGGTAGAGCGGGTTGTCCACTGATTGCAAGGTTGGTGGTTCAATCCCCAGCCCCTCCACATGCCAAAGTGTCCTTGGGCAAGACACTGAACCCCAAGTTGTTCCCAATGGGAGGCCATGGGCTGAAAAGTTTGGGAATCCCTGCTTTAATAGAAGGAACTTTCCTTGCCTTAGAATCAAAATTAATGTACCTCACATAGATATTTCTACCGTTAATGAAAAACTTTTCTAATATTTAGTGGATAAGAGGGTAAACTAACCGACTACAAAAGATTATTTCATACTTCATTTTGGGTTATAATATTTATCCCAAAGTAATAAAACACCAACCTTACTCTTCAACTGTCAAATTGTGGGTTCTTTGTGTGCAGGTGTTGAATTGATTTATTGCTTATAAAGTTTTCATTACAAAACATGTCAGAGGCTTGCTTGAGTGCTTTGGCAAAACATACGAAACATAAGTGTTAATGTTTTTACACATTTTGTTATGACCTCACATTAAAGTCATGTAAAAACTTGAGAATAACAGGTGATTGTGTGTAGCCTGAATCTAAGTAACAGCACACCAACCCAGTCTCACTCCCTGTACTTCGAACAACAATGCTTTTGAAGAGCCATCGATGAGAAGATACTGTGGTGAATCTTGAGAAAGTGAGACTGACTGGCACGTTCTGTGCACACTGAGGAAAAACTACATAAGATGATCAGGATATCCTTTATCTGAACATGTTGAAAAGTCACCAAACTCCACAACGCATCGTAAACCACTATAGAGCTTCATCTAACCTTTAATTGCCGATTCTCCTCAGTCAGCTTGTTCATCTCAGTTTGCAGCCTCTTGCACTTCTCCAGCACCTTCTTAATCTCTGTATCGTCCAGTGAGGCAGCGACAGGCATCGCGGCAGCGGTTGGCTCAGGCTTCACGGAATTCATCACCGGGGCTGCTTTGGTCGCCTCCATATCATTCTGCCAAACAAAAAGAGAAGAACAACTGCAGTGATCAAGTGTGCTCTGAGCTAAGGAAGGAGGTTAGCCTCTAGATGGGAGCATGTGCCCAACACCTAAATTTTTACCTTACATTACACCGGCATCTTACAAAGTTACCTACAGAGAAGTATAACAGAAAAAAATGGAACCCGTGACCGTGAAGGTGGCTATTATAATGTGAGGGGCAGTTTGCTGACATAATTAGGGTCAACTTTTCACTTTAGGGTCACAGCAAATCAATGCAAAGTTTTTTGAGTGACCACCTTTATCCTATGAAATATATCAGACAAGGCAGCAAGGCCGCCAGGCTCCCCGTGGACTGTTGTTGGGTCCTGAGGGTGACACAGACGGCGGAAGGAGAGAAAGCAGAAGTGGGGCTGCGGGTCAGGACTCCTGCTAAGGCTAAGGAAGCAACCACACACCTCTGCTGAGCCTGTACCTCTCTAACAGCAGATCCATGGTACACAAAACTGGGGACCAGGAATTACAACTTGTTGGAAATCGCTACGTTTGGGACTGTTGCATCTTGATCATTACGGAGACCTGGCTTCACCCGAGGGTCCCCGCTGCTAGCGTGCTGCTTGCAGGCCGCACTCTGCTCGGCTGGGATCGGACTGAGGACAGAGCAGAGGAGGGAGGCTCTGTATTTACATGCACAATGACTGGTGCAACAACGGTGTGATCACTCACAAGCACTGTTCCCCTGATGTGGAGTGTGTGTCTGTCAGATGTCAGCCTTTTTTCCTGCCAAGAAAGCCAACTGTAGTGATCGTCACCGCTGTCTACATTCCACCTGAGGCCAATGTCAAAACAGTGCTCTCTCTGCTGCTGAACAGCATAAACGAACAACAGTGAACCCACCCTGATGGTGTTTAATATTATCACAGGGGACTTTACTAAGGCTAATCTAAAGACTGCACCCCCAAAATTCCATCAGCACGTCAAATGTCCAACACTCCGGATCATGTGTACTCTAACATCAAGCACGCTTAGAGAGCCATAGCTCTCCCCCATCTCAGCCAGTCAGACCATCTCTCCCTGCTGCTCCCCCCAGTATACACCCCCTTCAGACAGAGAACCAGGCCTGATGTCACAAAGACTGCTACAACTTGGCCTGGTAATGCACTTTCAGACTTACAGGACTGCTTTGATCACACAGACTGGGATTTATTTAAACACCAGTCTCTGGAAATATTCACAGTAACTGTACTAGATGACGTCAAGGTCTGCATCGGTATCATGACTGTGGATAAAAACATTCGGGTTTTCCCTAACCAGAAACCCTGGATGACCAGCCAGGTCCACTGTAGTGTAATACGCTGGTGCAATGTCCAATATACGGGTGCAAGATTGAAAACTGAATAAATGTGGACTGTTTATTGTGTAGTATTTATGTGTTTGCACTTCCAAGGGGCAGCTCTCTATCTCGTTACATGTTGTGTAATGACAATAAAGGCATTCTATTCTATTCTCTAAAAAAACCTGTTCTGGTGGGAGTCGTCTCTCCGAGGATGTCAATGCCTCTATCCATAGGGCACAAGGGGTCACTAAATGGTTGCATGAGTATGAAAATGATGTGAATCACATGCTGTGGTTTCGCTGTCATCAAATCTCAACCTAAAAGATCAAGTGAGAGAAAATCTTTTGGTAGAATGGTATTCATCCCTCCAGTAGAGTTCAGAGACTTGGACAATCCATGCCAAGACACACTGATGCTGTTTTGAGCACGTGGTGGCCCAACACCTTACTAACACACTTAATGTTGGTTCTCCTTTCTATTTGGCACCTGTCTGTACTCAACATGTTTCTCATTACATGCATGCTACAATGCCTCAGCAGAAAGCAGATACTGTGCTGACTCAGCAGTCCGCTAAATGTGGCTGTTCTGGGTGGAATTTTCACCTGAACTGGGGGCCTGCTGAGCTGTCAAGTAGCATTGCTTATCTAAATCCTGATTACTGTGGGGCATCATTTATACAGGCTCCCAGTGCTCACTAAGTCACCAGTTTAATTAAGGAAATTCTATGCGATGGAAAGCAATACAACAGTCTTGCAATAAGTTCTTGTTTTGTCCAGATACTGTTACATGTTTTGCTCTACACCATCAAAAGAATTTATGCAAGAGTATAGTAATTTTGAAGTGAAGTCATAAAGTACCTTCAACTACAAAAATCAAAACAAGGATCCCTACAACAGATAGTGTGATTAGTACACAGTGCTGATGTCAGCATTATAGAGTCATTCTGGATTATACGAAGAGAGAGAAGACATTCAAACAGCCTAAACCCAAAGAAAAACTGGCAAGCTAAAACCTTTCTGCCAAGTGCCTTGCAAAAAGTGTGTTGTTTTGAAGCAAGTGGTGCTCTAGCCAAATCCTGATTTAGGACTTTTCCCTTCACTCTGCTGCACTTTGTGGAAAGTGTCTGATTATTGAAAACTAATCACAGCACTTTTTTGACAGCATCCTCACTCTTGCGCAGTACTGTATGTGTTAATCTGTGGCTTTGTAATTGGAGGGGCACAAATGAGTGCAGGGTTCAGCTAAATCCCTGTTTCTTTTAAATCACACCTACCAATTTCATTACGGTCATAACACATAGCCTAATCTCCAAAAATGCAAATCGCACAGAGAAATAATTACAATTACAGCTCAAACAATTTAATGCAGTAACCATAGGTCTTTTTATTGCTCCTCTTCTTGTTGTAAATGGGTGTTAAATAACACTGAATGGCCTGTAACTAAATTATATTGAGGTTATTTTTGACCGATATTGCAATAAGAGCCACGATTTCAGAGGGAGTGGTAATTTTTGCATTTCTTTTCCACTGAAAAAGATATAAAAATGATCAGTGTTGGGTGTTCCAGGTAATCCAGGATGCATGGGACCCCTGGCAGCAGCATCTCTTACCACTTTATCGTTTTCAGAAGGCAGCTCGAAGACGCATCTCAGCTTAGAATCCATGAGATCATCGGGTTTTGCATCTTTCCACTGGCAGAGATGAAAAATATGCATGTTATTCATGTATTCAAACTGCTAGCAGCTGGATTCTATCCACAAACATCGCCACATATGGACACATACACTAAACTACTTCACACTATTCACATGCAATGTAGCCTTGGATCTAGAGATGTTACATAAACATAAAACATATACAGGCTGATTTCTTAAACAGTTTGACTTCACTTTGCTGCACAAAATAGCCAAAACCTATCACAAGTGTTCCATTTTTCACTGATTTTAGGAGTGTATTTTAGTTACTTCCCGAACTTAAAAGTCCTCATGATGCACAGAACTGCTATATTAAGTAAAAAAAATGAACCTGCTATGCAATGGAACAACTGCATCTGATTAATAATTACACTGAATTCCAGTCTACTTATCAGGAATAGTCGCACTTTTGTTCCTCTACACTTCCTGATATTTGAGACGCATTCAAGACAAGCCAGTTCTTGAATACATCTGCAAGGTATGTGCATCTTTCCTGGCTGACTGAGCCTTTGCTGTCCTCTAGTGGACAACTGCAAAATGCCTCTCAATTTGAAAAGCCACAATGGGCTTATCAAGTAAGCACAATGACAGTCAACCCTACCCAAGTCAGTGACCAAATTTTAATTTTATGTGTTGTAAACATAAGAAATCTAGACTTACAGTTTCTGTTACATTTAATAAATACTGAGCTTTCCAGGCTACAAGATGACCTTACACACAATAAACTGTGGTGTACAACTTTTGACCTGCTCTTGTTATATAAAAGCAGTCAATAAACTTTATATAGTACTGATAACTGTGTTACCACCCATCATTTGTTTATATATTTTTCAAGTAATACAACTGCCTTTTTTGTGTGAGAAAGCCGAGAAATCAAATTCAGCAATGTAGAGTAATGAGTATTTAGCCCAACACACTTACAGTTGCAGATGCTGTAGTCAAGCTCCCATTTTACACATTTAAATGACTTACAAGCTACTCAACAACTAGCAGTACAGCAGTGAGTTTGTGGCACAAACACTTTAAACAACATTTATTTCAAAAGCCTTAAAAGTAATTTAAAACCACTTACCAATGAATCCATGTCAGAAACATTTGGTGGGGCAAAAATGGTCTGCACCATGAATTTGTGTTTACTTTTCTCATTGGGATCATAGTCAAAGGGCTGTAGCATGACTGTAAAAGAAAGATAACCAATGTTAAAACACCTGAACAAAAGTATTTCTAGACACAGAGAAATGACAACCTAAACATCCAGAATACTAAACCCTATAAATATAGTGTGTGCAATAGTTCTCGGCACTAAAGTAGTACATTTAGGATGCTTTCAATAATGTTGTAGTCATCAATTAGCTTCATTCGAAGTGCACTAATGTTCCCTTTCACAGCACCAATTCTCCTTGGTTCACTTGCACACAATTTTTAAAGTACTTTGCATGTAGCTTGTTGGAGCATTTTCTAGAACTTGCCACAGTTCTTCTGTGAATTTAGCTTGTCTCAGAAATATTAATGCAAGTTTGACTCATCGTTGAGGTCAGGGATCCGTGGGGCTCACTCTCCTCAATATACTTGTGGGTGAAGATAGTTCTTTATGACTCCGGGTGTGTGTTTGGGCTTGGTGTCATGCTGCAGAATGACTCTGGGACTGATCACATACTTCTGAAGCCATTGTGCGCCTGATAAGAATCAACATTTGAAATGCTGATAAAGTTTACATTATTTTTTCCTTAGGTAATAAGGTGATGATGGCCTTTTTGGAGTTTTTTTACTTCTTTGATTGGTTAATCCTGCCATTTCCGGACCAATTTTGAGGGGATGTTATTTACTTCCCAGCTTGAATTCCATGTATAGACTGCTCGCTTAGAGTGACCCTTAAAGTATCTAATTGTTTTAGAGCATAAAATAAATGGCACCTCCTGTAGCCTTGATGTGTGGTTGATGCGGTTGTAGTCATCTGGAAATTACATCATATAATCTATTTTAAAGGCAGCTTCCTAATCACTGAACAGCCAACAATGTATTTAGACACTGTGGCAAATGTGGGTGTTTGGAATATACTGAGCAAAGCAGACAAAGGAGGAGAAATTATGTTGCACAAGTGATTTAAAGACATGGCAATGCTTTTTCTCCCACTTTAAAAATATTATCACTTGAGTACAATGCAGCTGTAAATATTGCTAGAGACTATTCAGGCAAGGCAACGGTCTTGAATAAGACAACGTGAAGAGTGTTATTGATCAGTGTAGAGTACAACAGCCAGATTGCAGCAAATCTGACCATAAAAAAGCAGAATGAAAACCTACTTTCTCCAGCGGCTACATTTAAAAGCAAGCAATTCAATTATCACCACTTATCAGAGTAAAGCATTACTCCTATTAAGGTACTTATATGGGTTGTTTTAGGTCAGTTCCGCTAATATTCATAGTTTTCATGCTACAATTAACATGCAACAGAGCAAGAATTCTGTTTAAGCTCAAACCAAAATTTCTGTCATAACACTACTGCGGTAGGCCAGTCCAGTTTCCCAAACTGTACAACTACGTAACATTTACGATCAGAGGGAAAGGTGTTTTTGGCCACACTGCGTCTGTTTGTGATGTATCACAAATATCTTAAAATTCAACATATCTTTGTCATTAATACTTTACTGTCACTCCTTTTCAGTCAACCATATATTAGATGGGGAGGGACTCATCACTCTGGTAACCCAGAAAATGGAGGAGAAGCTTCAAACACATTGTGGAAGAGTCCTATTTTAACCCAAACTGTGGTGTTTTTAATTAAGTTAAGTAAATGACATTTGACACTGTTCAAAAGTAAATGGCAGGCATGATAATAATAGCCTTTTAGATCAACAAGCAGTCCTACTGACTTACTGCATTGCTGAACTCTTTCCTCACAAAACAGTTGTGGGGAAAAAAAGGTAAAAAATCCTGACTAGAGGTCGATCAATTATCAGTCTGGTCTGAATCTAACTAGTAAATAATTTTGGTGCCTAAACTTAACAGAGCTTCTAACATGTAGTTACTGTTGTGGAAGGGTTAACCAAAGTGTGACGTCTTCCTCAACATTTCGAAAAAGCGTGTGAAAACCCAAACTAAACAACAAGTGAAGACAAAACTTGAGCGTAAGAATAATGGTTCCACAGGACTGAATCCTGGTTTCCTGGGTGAAAGTCCCGTTGTCCAGCTGACTTCTGCATCCATTCTCCACCCGACCTACTTCCATGGACTTTGTGGCTCATTCAAACTGGAGGCCTTTCCTACTGTGGATTGTGTGGATGAGTTTGAATGAAAATTACTGCCACAAATCACAGCTTGGATCTTTCACACCTCAGCTACATCTTAGCATGTGGGCTTTCTGACCTATGACCAACGTATTCTACAACTCCCTGACCCAGTTTCCCTTGCTCTTCTCTCTCTACATACATCAGTGACAACATTTTATGTGCTAAAGCTGAATATACATTGAAGAAATACAAAAAAAAACTTACCTGAGATGCTGACCGTTGATCCGGCATCAATGACACCGCTATTTGGCCGTACACAGTACCTGCGTGGCGCCGTTGTCTTCACTTTGAAACACACTCTTCTGTCAGAAGGGTTCTTCAGTTTGAGGTTGGTGGTGACTACATCTGTGAAAGGACCTTGTAAACACAGAGCAACAAGCATTATTAAGTTTGAATTCTGGAGTACACTCTCCTACACTTCACAGTGATGAAGGTGAAAACATTAAAATAAGCTGCTACTGCATGAAACGTCAGAGGATTCACAAGGATGAGACACAGTTTTCCAGTGAATCAGCCGAGTTCATAACACCAGACAACAGAGGGTAAATATGTTGCATTTTTGCAAAGTAAAATTGCACAAATTCAGTCTTAGTTACACCACTACCCCAGAGAACAGATAGGCCTGTGTCTTTAGGTTCAAAAACACCTTAAAAAGATTAGCCAAAAAATCCTAACAGGATACTCAATTAGACCTACATGATTAAGAAGACTTATCGAATTAAATTGTGGGTTTGCTGGCTTGATGCTGGACTGCAGGATAGTTCTACCATAAATATTTTCTAAAAACTGGGTCTAGCCGAAAAAATGGTATTGGGTATTAGACTGGTTTATTGTTAATTTAGTTTAATAATGCCACAGAGATAAATATTTGTATATAATAATAGTTGCAGTACATTCACACAAACTTTTGTAGTGTAGGAAAGAATGCTAATGACTGAGTAACTTGGTGACTTTTGTAGTGACTTCCAACATATTTGTGAGCCATTATCTGTAAGACACACCAAGTGTAACACCTAGATTACGGAGATTCTTGTTTTCTTCTAAAAGTTTAGCCTTTTGTAATAATAAAACTGTACTTTAAATATATATTCAAATATACAGCCCTGACAGAGGACAATTAAAACCCACAAACGTAAGTTTTAATGTAAGACCGGGACTCCATGACTACATCAACTTCCTGCATTTCTCCAGAAACAACAGGTCAAACCACCTGGATCAAAGGTGTTTTTCCCCGACTGCTAGTTTTATACAGATGTCTCACAGGGATTTTGGTAATGTAGGTCCTGCTCCTCTAAGGTTATATCAGGGGAATAACAGTTAGCTTTTAATCTTGTGACAGAGCTGGCTTCAAATTAAATCCTTAACCATGCTCAGTGTCTTCCAACTTTGATCTGCCATGTCATGCTGAAAACACCACGGGATGCTAAGTCAGAGGTACCCCAAACTCGATCAGTGCAATTAGCCTGGGAGCCTGAAGAAACCAAAAGACACACGTCTCAAGATACAGGGTTTGCCAACATCCTAGCATGGGTGCTATGTGTGACACCTATGGATTTAACCACAATATTTACAAAGTAGCCCACCCAGTGTTTAGTTTGATGTCCAATAATATAAACCTGTGTTTTATGGAACCTGTCCCTGGTCAGCACTGGTGACGTGTGTCGGGCATTTGATTACAACCTTCTGATGATGAACCTGAAAAGTCTGGACCCTTAACTCCAAGGAAGACCGCAAATGCAAACTTAGTTAGGCTTTTTTGACTGTGGGGCTACACCATCTCATTTTTGAAGAGAAAGCTTGGGTTCATTTTTGCTTCTATTAAACAAAACACCACGGTGGATCCAACTTCTCAGTTTGGACAGAGCTGAATTTCACTGTTCGCTGAACAAATCTGGCCACCAGGTGTATACATGCCACTGTGTTACGCATAGCCAAACAAACAGTTTGTCAATTCACAATCTAAATTCCCTAAGTGGATTTAATATGGTGTTATTTTGGTTTTGGACTAAAATGTGAGGTTATACTCCGACTGTTTCATCCTGGACATCTTTTACATGTATTTTTTTTATATATTATTTTTCTGATGGGGAGATTTTTGAAGTTGTTTTTATTGATAGACAGGGTGAAAGGGGGTAGAGAGGAGAGAGACATGCAGCAAAGGGTCGTGAGCTGGACTCGAACTCACGACCACTGCTGGCGACCTGCGCCCATGTGGTAACGCCTTAACTCAGTGAGTTATACGGCGGCCCTTTTACATGTATTTTAAGTTCTCAATAATGCCAAATTATCAACATTAAACAGATGACAATTCGTGTGCAAAATGATCAAATACCTTACTCAAAAACTGCCCACTTCAAATATGTAAACGTATTTTAAAATGTCTTGTTTAAATTAATAGTACAATACCAGAAAATAAACATACCAAAAATTGATCAGGCATCTCTTATGCCCTGGTCTAAATTGGGATGGAAAAAATAAAATATAAGTGGTGATTTGCCAAAGGTTTGACCCTACTGGATTACTCTCTTTACAGAAAAATGTGGGAAGTGACACAACAAGCAAAACATTCAATGTTCTTTCTGCTTTCTGTGGGTTCCACAGCTTGGGAGGAGGTCTGCAGTTCACAAAGCCTACATTTAGCCTTCCCTCACACCCAGTGCTCAGAGAGATAAGAAGCAATGCATGACCAGATTGGAGTGGCTCCACCCGACTAAAGCTAGCATGTAGAATTATAGTCATGACTAGGGCGTTGTTTGCAACACAGGTACACAAAAGCATTCCTACAAACCTGAAATTCTTCCTTACCAGCACTGTGTCATATCTGATATTTCTATACAGTGAAATTACAACACCAGGTTATTGTAACAAAGGTGGGTACTCCATCTTTGTGGCAGTAGGACAACCATAAATGTTGTTTCTCAAGCTGCATTGTTATATCTATCATCATTTTAGCTCTATTATTTATGGCTATTTAGTTCCATATATTCCTTTAGATGCATTGTAAACACACATCAATAAGTGCAGAAATGTAAATGCAAACCAATGTTTCCTAAAAGAATTTTCTGAATTACTAAAAAATTAAGATATGTAAATGACATTTGATACTGTTCAAAAGTAAATGGCAGGCATGATAATAACAGCCTTTTAGATCAGTTGTGGAAAATAAGGTAAAAATCCTGGCAAGGGGTTGATCGATAATCAGTCTGGTCTAGGCTGCTGTCAGTCTGCATAATCGATGGCGTAGATGCTGAAAAAGAGTCAATATCAATATTTTTAACGCACAACTTCAATTCATTATCAATAATGTCTTTCTTCAGTATCACTGTAATTGTCATGTCATGAAGCCAGTCAGTCATTTTGGGCTCCGGTCACTGGTCAGCAGCAGTCAGCGTCACAGTTAGTGGCAGCCAAGTCCAACTTGGTTAACTGTAAGTTTCCAAAGCCCCCATGCTGCAAAAGTATGGGAGCACTTAAAACGATCTCAGAAAAAAAAGATGGTTAATCTTGCCATCTCCAGACCATTATACACTCTGCACACTATGCAGAGTTTCGATGGCATACCATAGCACCACAACACAATGCACAGACACCTGAAGAGACAAACACAGGCGTTGTTTAGCTCTTTGCATCTGTGTACTTCTTTGCTCTGTGCTCATATACTGTACTTTAATACAGCTAATATCCCAACAAAGCATTTCTCATTTACAGATTTTTTCTGTTTCTGCTGTTAGCCAATAAAACAATATGAAATAGTGACTGAAATACAGTTCATTAAGCTGGTCTGCATTTGTAAAATATCTACCATGTCCAGATCAAACTTCTTTTTGATAGGGGATCTGACAAAAACTTGGATTTTTCTTGGAGCTGCACTACTAACAGAAACAAAGAGCCCTTTTTAGATTTTATATATAGTTTTAAGTCAGTATATAGTTTTTGTTACTTTGGGATTTACAAGTTAATTCTGCAGTTTTACACTTACATGTATAAACCATGTTGCACTGTGTTGCTTTATAAAATCACAGTCTGTCAAAATAAGCTGAACTCAAATAAAGGGTAATTTTGATCTTTTAGAGGAAAATTAATCATCAGTAGTCAGCGCTCTGTGGTCTCAAGCAATATGCTACCCACAGCTCTATCTGATGGCCATGACTTACAGTCTATCAACATTAAAGGAAGATAGCTCAAAGTTCTTCTTTAACTAGGAACATGTAAAGCACAAATAATCAAAAGCATTTCAACAAAGTTTTGTGTTAGAGTTTGTGCTTTTCTAAATTATGATACCAAGATTTTCATTTTTGCTCCAAATGTATATTGGTTATCAGACTCCCTGATTAGTAAGAACCAGTATCAATATCCGCCCTGGAAAAATCATATCGGTCGATCCCGAATTGCGACTTCATTTGACATTAACCTGTCTCTTCTCTTCTGCAGAATGGAATGTTAACTGAGATGCCTTTGCACACTATGCGTGTTTAAAAAATGTGATCATCACCAAATCCAAAGACTGAAACACATGAAACACTGGAAAACAGTGCGCATTAGATATACACCCACATAGCCTGCATCCATTGCCTAACTCTGAGATGCCACCTTTGCTTGAGCAGCGTTAGCACCGTCTCTCTCATCTTGTTGCATGTATGCTGAGTTAGGGTCCCCCAGGCCAGTCCTATTCTAAAAATATCATCCAAGGAAAGGAGGGCTGCCCCCTCTAGCTTGCTGGAGGAATCCCAGCAGAGGCTCTAAAACGGAGCAGCTCTCAGATACACACAGACCGATTTAGCTCTGTCTCTGTGATGGTAAAGGAGCTGTGGTCATCTTCCTTCTCCTCATATTGCTTCTCAACGTCAGCACAGTAACCATTTCATTTGCCTATGCGTTTCTCCCAAAAACACAATTACACTTTGCAAATTCAGTAATCCATTCTCTTCCAAACAAGCAGTCTGGATAAGATTTAACCACAGTAAACAGCGGATATGAGGCTGGGGCACACCAAGACCAACAGATAAGTTCAGTTGCCAAAGGGCAAATCAATTTGCATAATGCATTAATTCAGAGTCAAGCCTTTACGTACAAGGGGTTAAAAATTAGGACTATTCAGTTTGTACTAGAGGTGTACTTCTGCAGCTGAAAATAAGCTTGCAAGCTATCTTCCTACTAAAAAAGAAATACAAATATATTTGCAACTGTTTTGCATTGTGATTTACATTTCATATTAAGACATTAAAAGGGGCATTAGATCCAAGCATCAGGATTTTCTTCCACATGCCTTGATTACACATTTTGACCTATGTGCAATAGAATGGAATGATGTAATGATGACCTGTGAATGTTGGTCCGTATCAATATCACTACTGTCATAACAATATAACTTAGCCATGCATTTAATCTGGTATACAAGGGGCAAAAGTTTAATCCTATGAGGAAAAATATAAACCATCTGATTGAAGGGAATATAATTTCCTAACTGGGTAAACTGAGGAGTTTCATGATCAGTTTACGACAGACAATGTATCTGTCATCAGGATAACTGTCCATATCAATGTGAGGTTTGGCTGAGAAACAAACACTCATTTATGTATTTGAGTTTAATTCTTGGCTCCATTCAAAACTTCTATGTCCCAAACAACCTGACAGAGTTGAGCTGAGCAGTGCAGCTAGCCTGTTGTACAAATTAAATGCAATTTTAATCAGATGTTAAAGTTTAAAGTGAATAATAATAGTTACTACCTTTTACCTAGCTGGTCTGGAACCCAAAACAAATTTTGTTGATATTCAGCCTTATTCCATTGTTGTCTAAACAAATATTAGCATGTTGCAGAAAAGCTTTAATGCACTAGCACAAATTCTGCATGTGTGATGGTGAACACATTTTCCATTACAAAATAAAACAAATAATGGTTTAGTAAAGTATACAGAAGGTTTATGGGTTTGGGGGCAAGCATGAGGAATTCTTGCTTCTTCTCAACAAGTGGTATCATCAGGTATTAACTCTGATTTGTGTAAGGATGTATCAAATTGAGACCAGTTTCACACAGGACACCTCATCAACAAACCATCTTAATAGTTATGCCCCACCCAAAGTCTGGTATTTGACTTACTACAACCAGTATCCATTCACACCTTAAGATAATCAGCTGGCAGATTCTTGGTTCTGACACAGTGGTACATCAGCAACAAAAACAGTGTCTCATTCGCAATAATACCTGCAGCAGAGGCGCAGATAGTAACTGGGACAAACACAAAAAAAGCAGGGAGAAATTCTGGGTCAAAATGAAAAATGATGAGGATAAATAGTTCAATTGTTGGACTGTTTTACATTGCCATGGCCTTGGCAGAAAGCTACATGGAAATCGGCACAGTACACAGTTTACTGCGACCTCATTCACTTGATCACAAGAGCAACAGTTGGGTTCACACTCATGCCACAAATTGAGACTATATCTATGCGTTTCTAAACTGAAGAGTCAAAGTCGATACGTCTGCCACACGGTTTGCTGATGAAGAGCAGGAACCAATGTGGCTAGCTGCATATAAACTTTTGCACTAGCCGGCTAGCATAGCTATCGTTAGCCAACGGGTAACTGACACATCATGACATTATCACTACCAGGAACGCAATCAGTGGCAACCTAATGTGTGGATCACTTTGGTTTATTATCAAAGTGTTCTGGAAGCAATACGACTGTTCATATTTAAATTAGCGCATAGCTAGGTTGGGTTTGGAATAACGAACTAATGTTAGCCCAATATTGCTAAAAACTCTGTATGTTGTTGCAGTGAGCGTTACTTAGCCAAGTTTGTCATTCCAACTGTCAGTCACTTTAACATTGCCAAGTATTCGCCACAGCTGTGTCAGGTTATACACTATATTTGTTGCTAAAAGTTCATTTCATTCCAAATAATCTCCGACTTCTGGACTGTAAGGATACAACAGTTTACTGTTGCTAACATTACTAGCAACAGCATAGCCCTTAATGTTGGTACTTCAGTGAGGACACTAGCAAACTTGCTGCGTAATATGTTGACTTTAACACGGATTTGCAGGCACTGGCATTTGGCCCGTATTTTCACCACTTTGCTGGGTGTTGTCAGTTAGCTGGCCTTGAATGGCAGGCTGACTACATGCACACCACGCCGGCTATCCACGTCACTACAGTGCGGGGCTACAGCGGCCCGTCCTGTCCATGGCTAACTTAAAATGGCGGTGAATGCTAGCTAGCTCGCTAGCAGCGAATTTCGCTTGAGGGAGTGTGAAATCATGTCAGTCAGGTAATTCCTCACCACTGGTCGCTGGACATTACACACGTCAAGAAACTACAATTCACCTACCTTTAAATCTGAGGTCGGAGGGAGGGTCGAGGATAAGGACCTGATCCAACTTTGACATTTTAGCTGAGGGGATGCACTTGATTTCGGGAGTAACTGACAAGTGGAAATCCTGGATCCCCTACCACCACTGAGTCAAACGCTGACTGAGCGCTGCGAGCGAGCATGTGGCTACAAATACTGGAACGCGCAAGTGCACAACCCTGTTGCGCGCCCTCGCGTCTCAGCAAATAATGTGATTATGGTAAACTAATTACAGTGAGTGTACGCCGAAATATCTGGCAGGGAGAACACCTTAGAAAACGACCCCCATCTTGTTAAAACATGAATTACTTGTCCTGTGTTTGTTTGTGGCAATGAGTCTGTTTTGTACACACACACACACACACACACACACACACACAAACCACAGGACACGACCTGAGGGACCTTTTCACTTTTAAATACTTACTTAGTAGTTGCACTGTCACAAGATTTGAAAAAAAGGAGTTGTTTTGAAAAGTTAGTTTATTTGACTTCATTTTACTGAGTACAATTGTAGAAATATTATTAACCGTTAAGCCTCACATATCCATTCATTTCAGGGATTTAGCCCTTTAAATGACAGTTAATGAATACAATTGTACAGTCCTGATCATTACTACCAATCTTTTTCACAGCAGACATTTTTGACTTGACACAGCAAGACAATAACAGATGAAACACCCTCACTGATGGCTCGGTTCTGTCACATGTCCCAGTGAATCATGACAGCGAACAGCATCTACAAGCTGATGACCCTGAAAGCAGTTTGCATTTAATGGAATACTGTCTTTTTTAAATAACTACGCATGCAAAAGGGCCTGCTGGCAACTGAATCTGCAGCTCCTATCAGTTTTTCATAACTTTAAAGTAAATTTCAGATCATTGTTTACTATTTTGGTTACCTCCCATTGTTCTTGGGTCATTTTCCATCATAGAAAGTATCTGGGGAAAATCTTTTCAAAGACAATACTATATACTTTGATAATAATACAATACCTTCAGCTGAACTAGTGACATTAGAGACTAGCAAGTGAACACAGAACTAGATAGTTCTCTCAGGATACATAAGATAGAGCGAAAAGAGAATGAGTATCGGACTTGCATCCTTAACATCATGTTGTTTCATACCTATTGGGCAGGTAATTGTTTCTTATCAATTTAAAAGGTCGATAAGTCTGATATGTTGATAGTCTGCAAAATAATGAGTTGTATTTATTTTGACGCACTTTTGCTTCTTTTCAACACTCATGGTACTGTATTCATCACTACTGGAGACATAGCATCCCACCTGTCATCATATGGGCTTCTTTTGTTTGTTTGTTTGTTTTAAATTTCCCTTTGACTTCTCTAACTGTATCAAACATCCACTCATTTGGTTGTTTTTTTTCATAATTGCCTTTTTTGTCCACACCACAATGGGAGATGTGGCATTTAGCCACTCTGACTTAATGAAAATGTAGAAATCACGGCACATTTGTCCTTGTCAGCCTTTTTACCTGAATATTAATGCCTCAGCATTCTGTTTAATGTACTTTCATAAACTTACACCATACCCCTCACAATCTGTGGTGTACAGATGTGGGTTCAGTTTAACTCATGCAGGTCAAATATTGGGGCCGCATGATGGCTCGGTGGTTAGCAGCGTCACCTCACAGCTAGAAGATCCCCGGTTCGTGTCCCTAAACTTCTGTGTGGAGTTTGCATGTTCTCCCTGTGCAGCGTGGGTTTTCACCGGGTACTCCAGCTTCCTCCCACAGTCCAAAAACATGCTGAGGTTAATTGATGATTCTAAATTGTCCGTAGGTGTGAATGAGAGTGTGCTTGGTTGCTTGTCTCTTTATGTGGCCCTGCGATAGGCTGGAAACCTGTCCAGGGTGTTCCCTACCTTCGCCCAAGTTGACTGGGATAGACTCCAGCCCCCCGCAACCCTGCAGAGGATTAAGCGGTATAGATGATGGATGGATGGATGGAGGTCAAATAGTGAGCATGATAAGAATTCTCTTTATGTATGATTGAACTTAATCACATTGAATCATACATCTGCCCTTTTCTACAATCACCCCTGATATCTTTTACCACTATTGAAATAGCCCTAAAACAGCATAATTTGTAGATTTTAGGGAATTTTTTAAGCAGAACATGTTTGCACATTACCCTTAAGTCTCCCCGCTTCTCCTTTCTCAGTCAAAACATATTTCATTTTCATGATTTGTTTATACACTTCAAATGACATATACCAGTGTCTGTATGCATGAGTGCTTAATGCTCTGCTCTCATCTAGCTTCTTTCCTGTTTGTTATGTAATTCACAAATATTTACAGAGTGTAATTCATTTGATTTTATATTGCATACTAAATGATTGTAATACCCCCTTGTGCCCTCAAATATTCCTTTAAAATACACTGTTCTGTCCTACTTATACAAGAGTCCTGACTGCTCATACTGCTGGTTCTACTGCCAAAAAACGCTTAATTGGATTGCACTGATCACTAGGGGCAGCTGCAGGACCAGTTTCCTACCTCCAGAGATGTTCAGGTAGATCATGAGAGTGTAGTCTACCTTGACTTTGTCAAGAAGCAAGTTCAAATGCATTCTGAGGACTCTGATGGTCTTCCCCAGCCAAATGTTGAACATCCTGGTGATGATGTGATTTCCTTGGCCTGCTGACAGTTTCTGAAACAACACCTTGGTGCAGCTGCCAGCAACATACAAGTGTTTGGTAACGATGTTGTCCATCAGCATCATAATATGGGAGAATGTGTTCTCAGACTTGCTGTAAATGTTGATGTCTTTGCCCTTGCAGATTCCCTTCCTGTTGATCTGAGTGAGATGGACACCTGACCGTCTAGGGATGAACATGCATGTGACTTTCCTATGTTTGGAGTTTACAGCTGGAGCCCACACATTTTCAGTGTTTCTACAGAGGTTACATTTGTCCACTTTTAGCCCTAAGATGGGGAGCATAAGTTCAATTAGATATGTATGAATTGCTCAGAGGCCTCCAGTGTGTTGCACTCCACTCTGCCCTTTGACCTCTGCCAAATCTGCTACTAACAGACAAAAATGCATCTCAATACACTCAGTAATATGTTCTAATGTTTTAATACCTTTCCTTTATTTTCAGTTTACCTAATGTAATGAGGCTGACTTAGATTTTCTTTTATATGAATTATTTCCTGTATGTATTCTCTGTAGTGACCACCAGATGGTGTGGACACTGCCAGCTGCTATTTTGCATGTGTATGTATTGTCTGCTTATCTCTGACCTTTTTGGGTTATTAGGGCCCGAGCCCGAAAAAGGCAAAGGGCAGCGATCAGTGTGAAACACTGAACGCTGCCCTTTGCCTTGCAGGGCAAAGGCCCTATTGTTCCTGCTCAGTTTCTTTCTTTCTTTCTTTCTTTCTTTATTTTTCTTACGCCAAATTGAACCCCAATTTGACCCCCTAAACATGCTCAAAAACTCCTCAAATTTTGCACACACATCAGGACTGGTGAAAAATTTGATATTTTGGGGGAATTACACATATGAATGGCAAAATGACTCAATAGCGCCACCTTGAAAATTGGACTTTAGTGGAGTTAATACGGCTAGTTTCACGTACAGCTATAAAATTTGGTACACAGGTACAGTAGCCCCAGACAAAAACATTCCTGCTTTTGAAATTTTGAAAAAGCTCCACGGCGCCCCCTAGAAAACGTGGTGCGCAGGCATTGGAATTTAATGAACTCCTCCTAGGATTTTTTTCCGGTCTTCACCAAATTCACTGTGTGTCATCTGGACCCCTTCAGGATCAAAAGTTATTAAAATCTCGTGGCTATGTCACACGGTGTGGGCGTGGCATGGCAGCCATTTCACCAATTTTGCCACATGGAATGAAATGAGTTTTGGAGGTGAAGGGATCCACCTAATATCACCAAATCCACACAAATCCTCACAAATCTCAAAAACTAATGTTTGATATACAATTCAGGAAGTGGCGTGTTCAAACGGCTCCACAGCGCCCCCTACAAATATTCAAATACTCATAAAAAACTACTGCTTTGACCTACAAACATGAAATTTGGTACACATATATAGTGTATCCAGAGAAACAGATCTGTACATTTGAAATTTCAATTGGCTTCACAGCGCCCCCTAGACAATGTGGTGCTGAGACATTGGAATTTAACGAACTCCTCCCAGGATTTTTATCCCATCTCCACCAAATTGGCTGTGTGGCATCTAGACCCCTTCAGGATGAAAAGTTATTAAAATCTTGTGCCTCCGTCACACGGTGTGGGCGTGACAGGGCGGCCATTTTGAGCGTGTGGCCATGAAGTGTGAAATGCTCATAACTTGACTGCACATGGCCGAATATGAATGAAACTTGATATGCTTGATGACAGGCTATCCCTCAACACTGTGGCGCACTTAAACAGCTCCACAGCGCCCCCTACAAAATTTTAAAATTTCATATAAAATCACTGGTTTGTCGTACAGACATGAAATTTGGTACATGTGCAGAGCAGGATGAGACGAACACGAGTGCGTGCTTTAGACATTCCCATCGTCTCCACAGCGGCGTTGCGGGGGGGGGGAAGCGAGGGCCCGTCCGACGCTGCTTGCAGCTTTAATTTTAAATTCTTTCTGGAGAGTGCGTTCAAACTGTCGGGGTATCACACCTACCAACCCCCCTGGGAAAGTTTACTCTAGGGTGCTGGCAGGGAGGCTCCGAACGATTGTTGAACATTGGATTCAGGAGGAGCAATGCAGATTCCTTCCTGGTCATGGAACGATGGATCAACTGTTTACCCTTGTGGAGCTGCTCTGGGGAGCACGGGAATTCCATCAGGCAGTCCGCATGTGTTTTGAGTATTTGGAAAAGGCCTATGACCGTGTCCCCTGAAGGGCTCTGTGGGGGTACTGTGGGACTATGGGGTACCAGGCTCAGTTATAAGCCATTCGGCCCCTTGTACAACCAAAGAGAGACCTGTATCTGCATTCTTGGCACGCAGTCAGACATATTTCCTGTGGGTGCTGGACTCTGCCAGGGCTGCCCCTGGTCTCCGATCCTGTTTGTGGTGTTCATGGACAGGAACTCAAGGCGCAGCCAGGGTGAGGAGACCATCAGACCATGACCTTCAGCACGCGGTTTGCAGCCGAGTGGCTGGGATGCGAGTCAGCACCTCCAAGTCTGAGGCCATGATTCTCTGCTGGAAACTGATGGATTGCTCCCTCCTAGTTGGAGGGGAGTTGCTTCCCCAAGTGAAGGAGTTCAAGTTTCTCGGGATTTTGTTCACGAGTGATGGGGAAATGGAGCATGAGATGGACAGGAGGCTTGGTGCGGCGTCAGCAGTAATGCGGACGTTGTACCAGACCATTGTAGTGAAGAGGGAGCTGAGCCACAAGGCTAAACTCTCGATTTACCAGTCCATCTACATTCCAAGCCTCACCTATGGTCATGAACTCTGGGTAGTGACCAAAACTGAGTTTCCTCCGCAGGGTAGCTGGGCTCAGCCTTAGGGATAGGGTGAGAAGTTCGTAGAGTCGCTGCTCCTTTGCATCAAAAGGAGCCAGTTGAGGCAGTTTGGCCATCTGATTCGGATGCCTTGGAGATTTTCTGAGCACTTCTGCCTGGGAAGAGACCTCAGGGTAGACCCAGAACCCACTGGAGGGATGATATATATCTCGTCTGGCCTGGGAACGCCTCGAGATCCCCCAGTACGAACTGTTGCTGGCAGGGAGGGACGTCTGGAATGACCTGCTTCATCTGCTGCCTCCACAACCTGACCCCAGATAAGCAGAAAAAAATGGATGAATGGATGGAATATATTTTTTCACTGTTTATACTGAGTTTTGCGTGCAAAAGCTGACTTTATTCATTAGACTAATGTTGAGATTTGTGCTGAAAGGAATGAACTGTGATGAAGTCCCTGAGGTATTAACATTTGGCCCTCAAACTTCGAAACAAATACAAGGCGTATGACAAGTCTTTTTTGTTCTTCAGTGTTCTGTGCTGCTCATGCAAGAAGCTTATCAGATAATCCATAAATACTTAAATAAATTAAGTCATACAACTTTATACTGCCTACTATGTCATTGCAATATGTTTCTGGCCCTTCAAACTGCCACCACACTGACTGAATATTCTTTTCACATGCAATGTTGTAACTTCTTTCCTCTTAAGCTAAGTTAAGCTGAATGTAATACAGTTCCTTCTAAATTGCCTCCTGTACACATTATAAACAGTGACCACCAGATGGTGCTGGACCACCTGTTTCCTGTATTATTTCTGCTCCATCTGTACTATGATGCAAGTTCAGCTAATAGGCTTTCTTTGTGTTACTTGGCTTGACAAACACCTAAAACCAATGTGGTAATCATTTTTTCTTCAGGCTTTGTGCACACTCTTATATAACGGGGCATCTGCCTGTCATTTGACTCCTTTTTTGGGGGGGGGATGGCCCAATGACCTGCTTCAGTCAAGAGAAACAGGTTATCATAATGGAGAGCTATGAGGAATATAAACATTTACAACAGTAAAAAGCACTGTTTTCTGCAAAATGATGCAAGAGAGAAATGCTGGTAGAAAACTATTCACTCAGTGCAGCCGCTTATTTGTAATGTCACAACTTAACATTAGAGCTGTTGAGCTTTAAACTTCATACACTTATGCACAACCCTCAGGAATTTGTTAGAGGAAATATCAGAATTTACAAGTAGCTGTATCAGTAACAAAAGTTTATGTACTCACACAATCATATACAACACCTAACTGCATCAACAGTGTAGAGTAGAGACTATGTTGAATTCAAATAACAATAAAAACTTTCACCAACTTTTTTTTTTTTCAAAATTCTGAAAGGACAAAATTCTAGAATCTGACTTCATATTTATCATATTTGTACATAATCTGAAGCAAAAGCTTGTTTGTAAATAGTTGATTTCAGGAAATATAGTGAAAGGGCCAGTCCAGTCATTTACTAACTCCTGTGAATTCCCTTACAGAGCATGAATTAAAACACCCTTTTCCTTTATATATTTCTGAAAACAAACTACTTGGTTGTCAATATTTTGTGTCAAAAAATGCAGTGTTGCTGATTTTCATGCTTTTTAACAGTGTTTCTTAACCTGAAAATATCCTTTTTGTGATAAAGTGTGTCCTGTGAATTTCCTGTGACAAAGCAACTTGAAACAGCTTTTGTGTTTGTTGTTTTATCATAAATGGACATTTTCTGAAGCAAGAACTGGTGTCAACCCTTAAGGTTGGCACACACTACAGGATTTTTCAAAACTTCACAGATTTAGAGACCACACACTTGAAGATAACAAAAGACAGATCGCACAAGATTTCTCACTTCTGATCTTATAGTGTGTGGTGTTCACTACAGAGCACCACACACTATAAGATTCTAAACCGATTCTTCAGCAGACTATCAGGTTCTTCACGCTCAATATTCCAAATCTCGCGTAGTCAAACGTGACTTTAGTGTAAAAACATGATAGGAATAACGGCACTATAAATAACGACGTTACTAACGACGTTCCTTTTTTCAGTAACGAGCAATCTAACTGATTACTCTTCCCATCATTATAACGGCGTTACCGTTGCTGCCAAAAAATGCAGCACGTTACTAGAATTGAAGCTGTTTGTTCATCAGACCATCCAGATCTCTGAGCCGAGGGGCAGAGATTTTTTAGGGCTGTCAAAATTGACGCGTTAGTGCGGATTAATCCATCATCATGATTAATCTGATTATTTTTTTAGCGACGGCAACTCTACTTGTTTGTTTTTACTTCCTCTTCCGTCAGTCAGCTGAGTCAGCTCGCGTTTTGATTGGCTTAAATCTGGTACACGTGACATTACACGCTGTGTGTGCTCGGCTCCTCTCGGAAGACCCCACACACTACAGGATTTCTAGTCGCAAATATTAAACATGTTCATTATCTACGATCTCTCCTTCCGAGACCTTCCGAGCGGATCGGAACGGACAAAATCACTCTTAACACACCCCACACTACAGGAAAATCGGACCCGATGTTGTTTGCAAACATCCGATAATCGGGCCTTTGCTGGCTTTGATCGTAAGGGGCAGATCGGGACAAAAATCGGCCCGATTATCGTGTAGTGTGTGCCGGCCTTAAGTTTCAAAAGCTACAGTGTTTGTTTTTATTCTATATATTCTATATCTCTCATAGCTTGAAAAGCACAGTTTAGTCTTTTTAAAATGTTTTTTAAGAGGAATTCCCTGATACAAAGTGACTTAAATTAGCACTAACCCTAACCATAACCCTAACCCTAACCCATGTAGAGGGCAGCCTGGCTTTGTGATTGCTGATTGCTTTGTGGCCTCAGGTGCTGTGGCTGAATCCAAATCTTTACCCTCTGGACTTGCAGACTGAGCCCTCGCAGACTTCAGACGTACGTGATGTGACGTCTTCACTGTCATCATGTAAAGTCTGCAAGAGCTGGAGTCTGCAGCATTATGACTGGAGCTAATAGACAGGCTTGGAGTCTGTTTCACTCATTTCCATGAGAACATTTGAGAGACTATCATGTATATGGCACGCTCACATAAAGCCCTCAGCTGAGGAATGTCTTATACCTGTGAAAAGGGGGTCATATTCCTCCCGTAGCTGAAGGGTTTGCTCATCTGTCCCTGCAAAAAACAAGATATAAATCCTATTTATAGACTTTTTGTGAGTGAACAAATCAACATTCATACATATAGGCTATACACATTCAAAAACAGAAATGTTTATTTACAGAACCAAACTAATACTAAATACACATTGTACACATTGGAAGACATGTTTTTGTCCTTTTTCAGCCATTTTTTTTCTTAGTCCATGACTTTGGCTTCAGACTGCACAGCGTTTATAGGCTAGCCTGCAATAATAAAATGGAAAAATTAAAACGTCTGGATCGTAATGCAATGAATTGTGGGTAATCAAACTCGGGAAGTCTGCTGAAGTCTGCACCCCAAGCAGACTCTCTGGAAGTCCGCAGAAAGTCCGCTTGAGGCCCCTTGTGGACTGGATGAATTGCGGATTTGGACAGCTCTCGGCACTCCCAGACTTCCCGTGAATGCGCCTGCAAAATCCACGAGTCTGCAAGTGCGGTGAAGTCTGGACATTTGGATTCAGCCTGTGTCTCAGGGCCCATAACCGGAAAAGAAAAACACACATGTGGCATGAGGAAACAAAAGTCTCTGAAAATGAATAAATGTGGCATTATGAAATAGCATCTCTCTGAAATAAACAAATAAATGTGACATTTTGAAACCATAAATATCAGCCTTTGCTTATACCAAACCATTAGATGGCACTATAATTTTACTTCTGCCCAAACAGCCTTCAGAATTGGTTTTGTAAATATAATCTTCTACTATTTGTGTTTGGTTTATGTAAACCCAATGTTTTTTGTTTCTTTTGTTTTCTTTTTACTATAAAGTGTATACTGTAAATGAATGGATGTAAATATAAGCCTAATAAATCTTCCTCTGTGATGAACAGTCAGTCTATAATAGACAGTTCATGATATCATTTGTTTATCCTTCCGGTATGCTCTTCTTGTGCCACGAAGCTCTTTTTGTTTTATTATCCTCCTTTCTGTCATTGTCTATCTTTTTACATATGTCATGAATTCACTTCGGCCATTCCTGCCTGCTTGTCAGAATGTCTTTCCATGTGTTAAGTGCTCTCCCGTGTTTGAGAATATCTTTGGTACTGTCTTTATAGCTAAGAAATGGTCAGCATATCTTTCCAGAACCCTGTAAAAGCTCAACATACAACAGTGCTTTAACCAAATGCTCATCTAGCATACATGCAACGTGACTCCTCCAACACAGTCTTTTTCTGATAAGTATGATCTCAGTGTCATTTGATTTAGTTCATGCCAGAACTTAATCACTGATGACATAATGATCCCATTTAATTATGAGAATAACCCTAAAATGTTGATGTTGGATAGTTCTGAGATTCCTGATTTGCTGACAATATGATGTCCAGGTCTCACTTCCTTACATCATCAGAGGGATTGTACATTTGGTTTCTGTGGTACAGTTGAACACTCTGTTCCTGAGCCTCCTGACGACACAGGGGGCAGCTTGTGTGCGCATCTCTTTATCTGTTTTGCAGTCACTGCTGACTTAGCTGCCAAGGAATTTTAAAAAGTCTTCTCTAGCCAGCTTTTGTCTGTTTACATGAAGGTCAGCTTGTTAACACTGTTTCTTTTTCTTTGTTTTCTTGACACTGATTCAAAAACCCATCCTCTATGACAGACTGTTGTAGGCAGACAGTAGGAGTTGTAGTGAAGTAAAATATGGTGATATCATGTACAAGAACCTCTAGTAGGATTCCATCTGGTTGCTTTCTACTGAAGCACTCAGCTGGAAGACTATCTTGATGTTCTCCTATCAGTGGGTGGTGGCTGAATTGGGTTGTTTTTTTCTTTTTTTTATCTCATATCTTTTCACTGTGTCAGTAACATGCTTCTGGAGAAAGGTTGTGCCTTCCATGGTACTACTGTGTGTCACGACAAGATCTTTGAAGGCATTGAAGGTGGCAACATTTGGGCCCACTCCTCGTGAACAAACTACTCCAGCTGTCTCAGGTTTGAAGGGTTCCTTCTCCAGACTGCATGTTTCAGCTCCTTCCACAGATGTTCAATAGGATTTAGATCAAGACTCATAGAAGGCCACTTTAGACCAGTCCAATATATTGTTCTTAGCCACTCTTGGCTGTTTTTAGCTGTGTGTTTTGGGTCATTATCCTGCTGGAGGACCCATGACCTCCAGCAGGAGACTAAGCTTTCTAACACTGGGCAGCACATGTGGCCTTGATAGTCTTCAGATTTCATTGTATCCTGCAAAGATTCAAGAAACCCTGTACCAGATGTAGCAAAGCAGCCCCAGATCATAACCCAGATCATAACACTGTACCTACTGTTTCACAGTAGGTACAGTGTTTCTTCTCTTTGTGTGCTTCATTGTTGTGTCTGTGAACATAGAGCTGATTTACTTCCCAAAAAGCTCCAGTTTTGTCCCATCCATCCAAAGGACATTCTCCCGGAAGCTTTGTGGCTTGTCAATATGCATTTTGGCAAATTCCAGTCTCGCCTTTTTATGATTTGCTTTCAGCAGTGGTGTCCTCCTCAGTCGTCTTCCATTAAGTCCACTTTGGCTCAAACAGCGACGGATGGTGCAATCTGACACTGATGTACCTTGACCTTGGAGTTCAGCTCTAATCTCTCTGGAAGTTGTTCTGGGCTCTTTGGTTATCATTCCTATTATCTGTCCCTTCAATTTGTCATCAATTTTCCTCTTGCGGCCATGTCCAGGGAGGTTGCCTACAGTCCCATAGACCTTAAACTTCTGAATAATATGTGCAACTGTAGTCACAGGAACATCAAGCTGCTTGGAGATGGTCTTAAAGCCTTTACCTTTAATATGCTTGTCTATCATTGTCTATCTAGTCTTCTAAGACAACACTCTCTTTAGCTTTCTGTGCGCCATGTTCAGGGTGAAACACACCATGATACCAAAAAGCACAGTGACTACTTTTCACTGTTTGAATAGGCAGACTGACTGATTACAAGTTTGAAGACACCTGTGATACTAATTACAGGACACACCATAGTTTAACATGTCCCTCCCTATGGTCAAATTATTTTCAATCTTTTCTAGGGGTATCGTCATTTTTGTCCAGGCCAGTTTTAATTATTTTACTAATGATTCTGTTGAGCCACAATTCAAAAGCAATGTCAGATTTTCATTAGTTAATTTTATTTAAAATTTTATTTAAAATAAATTATTGCTTTTGTCAGTTTCAAGTTATTTCAGTGACCATTATGGGCTTTTCTTTCTTTAACAGAAGGGTACCAACAATTTTGTCCACATGTGCATATACAACAGAAGAGAATACATACAGACTGTATTTAAAATACAGGCCCCAAAACTGAGAACACATTTGATGACCAATCACCCTGACAAACTACCTGAGAACACCAGAAAATTCTTAACTGGCCCACTAACATTCAGGTAAAACACAGTTGCTGCAGTAATCAGGTAGTATTAAATGAGCTACCCCTAATCCACTATTTAGAGCCACAGCAGTCGTCCTCATAAAATCAATAATGGAAACCAAACGTTCTGTGACAACTGAGACAATGTAGATGACAGTGAATAACACCAGTCTGTATGCATAGTATCCAAAAACAGCCCTGCTTGCTCTTTGGCAAAACATCAAAAGAAACATGCAAAATATACGGAACACATTTATTGGTCAGATGAGTCCAAGATAAATTTGTTCAGCATTTGAAGACTGACTTGCTTTTTGAGTCAGCCCCAAGTGCAGGCGTGTCCAATCCTGGTCTTGGAGGGCCACTATCCTGCATGTTTTAGATGTTTTCCTCTTCCAACACACCTGATTCAAACGAAAAGCTCATCATGAAGCTCTGCAGAAGCCTGATAACGATCCTGATCATTTGAACAAGGTGTGTCGGAAGAGGGAAACATCTAAAACATGCTGGATAGGGGCCCTCGAGGACCAGGATTTGACACCGCTGCTCAAGTGGCTATTCAAGAAACCTCAGTTACTTGGTTTTCTTTCTAACAGTGTAGTTCGATTATTTTGATTGTCACAGGGTTCTGTGCATGCAGTTTAATATCAGGGATAATGTGGAGCCAGAGGAGCTTTTGTAACATGGGCGGGTACAGGTTAATGTGTGTGTGACCAGCAGCAACCCAAGGCTTTAGATCCCCTGTGGAGGCTTTTCAAGTTCATTCAGATATTCTTTGAAAAATTGTTTGCTCTCGCAGCTTGTTTACACAGTGGTGATGGTGAAGGACAAGGGCTATTTACAATTGCATGTCCATCTATCATACACACACATACACGTTGTGGCAGGAGACAAAGGTTAGACTGAACGTGTCACCCTGCTGATAGTGGAGTGTTTTATGAACCATGTCTTCTTCATTTCTCACGAATGCTCAGTGATTATAATGACCAAACCAGTTTTTAATCTATCAGTTTACAGATTCCCTTAATGGAGTGAGCTGTCTATTTTCAACTACATGCTTGTCAACAGCTACAAATATTTAGGTATCTGGCAAGACCTCTCACTCTCATTTGAAAACCGTATCAACACGCTGCTCTTCAAAGTTAAAAACAGAATTGGTTTTCTTTATCACAGTAAATTATCATTTTCATACTTCGCAAAACACCTCTTGGTCACAGTGACAGTCCTTGCATTTATTAACTACGATGGCATACTTTACAGATCCGCTTCTAAATCCCTCCTCTATAAACTGGACACTAATCACCACACTGCCATCCGTTCTGTCACCCTTTACTACTCACCACTGCAGTCCGTACTCCCTAGTTAAGTGGCCCTCTCTTTACTCCCGCAGACAACCTTATCAACCTCCTCATCCCCAAAGTCTACACCGTTCTTGGCCGTTCATTTCAGTCTTCTGGAACCAGTTGCAAACACTCTCATATTTTAAAAGTCTGGTCAAGACATCAGTTGCTGACTGTTGCACTTGCTTTTACCTCATTTTATGCTTTTGTTTGTGTATTGATTTTTATGGGTGAATCCCTTTTGTTGTTTTCTCTGCTTTGTTCTGCCTCTTAGCCAAGTCATCGCTGTAAATGAGAGCTGGTTGTCAGTTGACTCACCTGCTTAAATAAAGGAAAGAAAAACATGCTGATTTTGAATATTTAAAACAATCTCTATACTTGTTTTCCACACCATCAGTACACTGATGTTAGCTGGGCTAGAAACTAAGTGCGAAGAAAACACTCCCTTTTAACATGAACAAACCTCCAACCGAGCCAGACTCAGGGAGGACAGCCATCTGCCTCTGTAATGTATTAATTTAGGCAAGTGAGTAAAAGCTTCACATGACATTGCAGCAGTGTGATAAAAAAAAGAGTATTTTTCCAAAGAGTAGTCACTGTTTCGCTGACGTATGCTGTCTTGATTTCACCTGCAGTAATCTTTCTCCTAGTTATCTCAGGTCAGGGCCAGTCTGTTATTAGAGTTCATGCATTTCATGTTTCAATCCCCATGGACGCTTGATTTAAGCTAAAAAGTACAGTTTTCTCCAGAATTTAGCACAGAATCATTCCTGTGTTTTTGTGTATTGTGGAACTAAATATAATAAGCTGTGTGTTCAGCTATATAAGCTACTGATGCTATAATCTTTTGATCAAGGTAAACAAATATATGTGCCTACCAGAAGTTATCAGAAAAGACTGTGTTCCTTATTTCCTTATTCATGTGCAAAAGTAATTACACATGAAATGTTCTGTAGTAAAAAGTAATTAAGCAACCCGTGAACACAACAGTTGTATCAGTTTTGGCCTGTGTTCTGTCTAATGCAGCATGGCTCCACACAATAAGGGACTGCTGAAAAAATAAGAAAGCTTGGTAAGGACATGTGATATCAGAAGCAAATGAACAAGAGCTGAAACACAGCTGAAGCAGTGGCAAGGAGATACAGGGAGATCCATACCTCAAAAATGAAACACAGGCGGTGTTTCTGACTTGACACGAGGATGGTTTGTAGAAACTGGTCTTTCAGTGATGTTCAGGCAATGGGAAGGACACTGCAAGGAGTGTACAGGAGGAAAAACACTGTTCACAAAACAGCACAAATGACAAGAAACCTGATGACCACTGGCAGTACATTCTTTGGTCTGAGGAAGCCATAGAATGAGATCCAACATGTTTGTGGTGGACCTCATCAAAACCATCACAGGGGCTGCATCGTGCTGGCCATCAAACACGCAGGTGGAAGACTGCTGATATGGGACTTCAAGACTGCATAACTTTGTCGGGACGATAACATTTACAGCCGTATGAAAGTCTGTACCCAAAAACAGAATGAAAAAGTGATTCCCAGACTTTTTAGTGATCGGAAAGGGCTGCACTCAGTTTTGCTGTTTAATAGATGAGGGTGTAAGATTGTACTGTGTTCCATCTGGATTAAAAATGTATACATACGTTACCGCACTTGTGTTGTTTCCTTGAAGCTTGCTCTAATCCTCACCATACCTGCTGCATTTAAACACACAACCGTACCCTTAACTCAGTCTTACTAGCCCTATCAGAACTGTAGGACTGGTCTGTCAGTCAGCACATGAGTGATGAGTCCTAACAAAGTGACAATTCCGTTGTTGTCTCCACAGTGTAATAGACACCGTGCGTCCTCGTGGCTGAGCAGCTGGGTTTGACTTCACCACTTGTTGGTTTGTTATCAGCAGTATAGATAACCTGTGTCCTACATCTAAATTATATTTGGCACATTACTCTTCCTCCTTCTCTGTCTGTGTCTGGGCTGCAGAGGTTACTGAAGGAGAATGAGGTTATTGGAGGTTGCTTAAACTGACGTCAGCGCGGCTGTAATGGCCAAATATTGGCTAAATGTTGTTAGGTTCTTAGATTCACATTCATCAAAATATCATATCAAACATTTAACATCAGACTATTTTCTACATTTGCAAATTACAAACTAATCCCTTCTAATGAATGCCTCTCAAATGAAAGATCAGTTTTTTACTAGTGTAAAAAAGTAACCAATAACTGTAGTTAGTATAATTATCATAGCATCTTACAGTGAACTGTTTGTGCTCATACTATTTTCATTTTCATGCATTTCTTAAAGGACTGCATAGTGTTTAATTTGCTGTGGAAGAGTAAGACCACAATGTATTGCTGCCTCTGTGCATTGAAAGGCAGTCAAGTCACCATGTCACCATGCTCACAGTTACTGTAGGGCATGTGATTCTGTGGGTGAGTGTGTGTGTGTGTGTGTGTGTGTGTGTGTGTGTGTGTGTGTGTGTGTGTGTGTGCGGTCCTGATTGTGGGTATGTGGGTCTATGTGTGTGTTTGGGTGGAGGGGTCAGGATTCTGGTCTATTTCTGTTGCATGTTTTAATTTTTGGGAAGCACTTTGGGTTGCATTTTTATTGTATGAAAAGTGCTATATAAATAAAGTTTGATTGATTGATTGATTGTTCTGCAGTACCTGCTGCTACACCCAGTTGTGAGTACTGCAGCATTGCACAATGCACTGTACTGAATGGGGTGTGAACAGGGCATGCAGCAAGGTTGTCTGGAGACTGCAGGACACGCAGGATTTTAATCATGCTTATGTGTCTATGCAAGCAGTAGTACAGGTTATATTTGACTTTTCAGATTGTATTTATTTTTTATAGACAACATGTTAAGAACAATTCATATCTGTAAGAAAACTGTATAAAAAACATTAAAGCCTATCTGCACAGGGTCTAGGAAGAGAACGCTTATCTACTTTATTTGCACTGGTTACAGCAAATAGATTCATCAGAACACAACACACATTTGGGTGTACAAATGTTTGGATTTATTATTGGATAGTTCAGTATGTACACATTGCACATTGGTTCGTTGAAAACCTTCAGACTGGCAGGAGAAATGAAGTAAAGCTGCTGTGCATGTTTACATGTGACCACGCATCCAGGTTCATTAGGTGTACTGTACACACAGATTATGAAAAACAATCAAATGTAGAAAGTAAACGCATTTAAATGTTGTACATAAATCATTAAATGACTTTACCACCATATGCACAAAGACTATGGTTGACAAATGTGAAATATTTGATGTCCATGTACATCTGCAGTCAGCTGGTTTTACTATCATGTATAAAATTATGATGTCATTCACAGTATTAAAAAAAACTTCCATAGTGCTCTTTGAATAGTGGACATTCAGTCAACACTCACAGACACCTTTATTAGTAAAAGAGCAGAGCCAGCCAGACACTGGCTTGTGCAAATGAGCATTCCTTCATTTCTTTAATGCATATGAATAAAGAACTGTTTTTCCTGTTAGGTTGATAATTCTGTGTAATTCACACTGCTAGCTTGTCCCTCTGGATTTTGGCTCTGTTGCCACTTTTCAGTGCGTGAATGTACTCTATATGTTCATTAAGCTGAGTACAAGTTATCTTATTGTTAAGCAGCATGATTTGCAGTAATGATACTGAGACGGTAGATGGCCACTGATATACAAAGGTAAGTGCCAACAGTCAGTCATGTCTGAACACACTGACAGCAGTGTTTGAGAAGGCCAGAGAGGGCAAACTCCAAGGCTTATGGAAGATCATGAATGATACTGATTACAGCTGTACATTTACTGACAGAAATGCTGTCCTCAGCAACTTCTACTCAAAAAATAAATGTGATCAGGTATAAGTGGCTTATGGCAGAGCAGGAATCATAGCCTGTAATTTGGGCCCTGGCTACCACTAAGGACACAACATCTATGCAGGAATTTTAGCTACCAGAGAAGAGGTAACATTCACTATACAAAAGAGAAAAGAATACAGTGATACAGAGTACAGAATGAGCTTGAATATTGGTAGTGGGCTAGTTTCTTCCTGTAGTACTTATACAAAGATAACTGCAGGGTTTGCATTATCATTGCATTACCATGGTCAAGTACTGTGGCACAGTGGAAACTACTGGCTTGAAATGTAGGAGAACCCTTATTTTGAAAAATAGTTGGCAATAAACTAAGTCTGGAATTGTATTTATGTGTCAAAGAAGCAAAAAAAAAAATCAAACAAAAAAACAAAACAAAACAATAAACAAACAAAAAAACAACTCTGTAAGTAAAGTAATGTAAATGTATATGGCTCTAGATTAGTGGCAGTGGAACCAATGCTACTGGGCACATTTACTCTGTGAGCTCTGATCCTACACAGATGGAAAGATGGTATTGCGCACATATACCGTTCAGCCACAACATTTAAACCACCTGCCTAATATTGTGCTGATCTTCTCATGCCAATAGCTCTGACCCATCATAACGTGAACTGCACCAGACCTCTGGAGGTGTCTTGTGGTATCAGGTGGCAATTTGTCAACAGCAGAGCCAACAAGTGTGAGACGGTTCAACTTGGAGTCTTCATTAATCAGAACTGCCTTTCCAGCACTTTCCACAGATACTTAATTTGATTGAGATTTGGGGAGTTTGGGGGCCAAGTTAACACACTAAAGTTGTTGTCATGCTCCTCAAACCATTCCTGAACGATGTTTGTAGCGTGTGCACAGGGAATACCATTGCCATGAAGGGGCATATGTGCAAATCAGTACATCAAACATGTCTAATTAACATCCACATGAAGGATGGTGGTGATGCTCTAAAGGCAATGGTACACTGCAGCTTAACAGGGTGGCACAGTGATGCAGTGGTTAGCAAGAAAGCTCTGCATTCAAACCTTACTGGCTGGCAGGGGTCTGTCTGTGTGAAGTTTCTGGAGTATGCTTGTTTCCCAGGTACCCATATAAGTATTTCTGTTATTTGGTTTTATGTTGTTGTATAGAGTGCATAAAAGAAGTTAAACCTGACTAAATATAGATCTCAGGCCACTATAATACATTACCTGGAATGTAAAGTGAGGGTGTTTGAAAGGCTGGAGGACAAAGATTAAAGTTCCGGCTTTTGATTTGGTTACACTCACGACAGACAAGACTCAACTCAGTTAACAAGGGTCGCTTAAGTGTTAAAATGTTTTATGATCAAGTTTGGTCATCTGACGGTCACCTCACAGCCAGACATGGGTTTTCTCTTGGTGTTCTGTCTCCCTCCCACAGTCCAGAGACTTACATGGTAGGTTGACTGGGGATTCTAGGCGTGAGTCTCCATTGTTGTCTGTCTTCGTGTGTAAGCTCTGGGATGGAGTGGCAAATCTCACTTTGGTTTTTGCCAAAGTCACTTAGATCCTGATGCTGCCCATTTTTCCTGCTTCCAACACATCAACTTCAAGAACTGACCGTACATTTGCTTCCTGAGACATCCCACCCCTTGACAGGTGCTGTTGTAATGCCACAATGCTAATTTTTCATTTCACCTGTCTGGTTTTAATGCTGTGGCTGGTTTGTGGAACACTGAAGGTTTTAACTTTTTGTTAGGGATCTACACATATGTACAATACATGTTCTTCAGCAGCAAATTAAAGCATTAACAATATATAATTCAGCCTATTTACATTTACAGTGCGGCTTCTTCATTAGCACTGTTAAATATACACTATGTACAACATTACTGAAGCTACTTGGCCTCTCAAAGACAGAATCTAGTGGTTTGATTTCAGCTTGTACCTGAAGTCCACATCATAGGTAGGCTGAAGAATTCCCAGACCAGCACGGGACTGGTCAAGAGCAGGCACTTTGATAGCGGGGTCTAATAGTTCCATGTCAAAGTAGGACAGCACCAGAGTAAGAAACTGCTTGATCTCATACACAGCAAAAAATCTGCCGGGGCATTTTGTGACCCCGGAGCCAAACGGCATGTAGAAGTAACGCAGCCGCCGGCCACTGTGATGAAAAGTAGTTTTTTCCTGACTGTTCTCATCCAGGAAGCGGTCAAATTTATACTCCTGTAGGGTGAAGAAGAGAGAGGGAGAGATAAGGGAAAGCACACGTTATACCAGTTTCCTAAGGAACATAGTTGTCTCATTTATTAAGTAATAATTGTATATATATATATCTTACGTAGGGATCCTCATAGATTTCTGGATCGTAGTGAAGCATGGGTGGATACAGAGCTATGACATCATCTTTCCGTATGCGATAAGCTTCCTGGTTGTCAAGGTGAAGCAGGAAGTCCTCCTTGGCAACACGCACATTCATGGAAGCACTAGAGAGACGCATGGCTTCTTTTATGATGCTGTCTATAGGCAGAAATGACACCGACATAAGAAAGAGTTTGTGTGTTATTTACCACATTTAAACGGATAAAACATCCAAAATTTGGCACAGATCTTTTATTTAATAAGCTGATGAGCAAGTACATTCAGTTCTCTAGTAACCTATTGTAATCTTACCCAAAACAGGCATCTTGTCCAGCTGGAACCTGGTCAGGTTAAGTGTGGGGTCACTGGGGTCAGCTGTCAAACCTGCATCTGCCAGGACTTTCTGGACTTCTTCCTGTGCTGCTTTCAAAGCATCTGGACTCCTGCACACAAACACAGGGTTGTGTTAGTCATGTTGCTTGTGCAATTGGTTAGCGCTATTAGATAACTTACTCTAATTTCAGTCTATGCAAAAATCCAACAGATACAAAACAATGAAAAATGTATATGTATATAATTAAGGCAGTGTTCCAGCATATAGCTACATTCCTATGCTCCACATATTCACAGCCACTCAGAAACACCATCATGTGCCCCTGTTAATTTGCTTGGTTGAACTCAAAAATAACTTTCCACTCCAACTATCTCTTTTGTCTTCACTACTGCAGTTATGTATGCAATACCCAGATTCAGCTGCCTGAAAGTGATGAATGTGCAGTAATGTTATGTAAAAACTCTGTACTGTAAAAAGGCATCATCACTGGAGCTGCAATACTGCGATTCACCATGGTAAATAAAGATCAGAGCCTCCATGGTAATCCAGTAGAGCTAGAAATATGCACCAATGCAGTCCACATACACTGTTGCATTTTATTTAGAGTAGTCTACTTATTCAATGACTACCTGAGCACTAGTCTCAGTCTCTTTGTGCTGTACTAGGGTTCACAAAACTAGCCCTGTGACAGTAAAGTCAGTCAGAGTTGGTTTTTTATTTCATTTCTACACAGTAAAGAAAAAAAAGAACTATCAGCATACCTGATCATGTAAAACAGACTCCAGAAGGTAGCAGGCAGGGTGTTAGCCTGGGAGGCCCAGAGAAGGGCGACGTGGGTTCTGGCTTTGCTCACGTCATTGAAGGTTGATAAGGAATCATTCAGGATCATCCTCATAGAAATCAGATCAGACACATTCTCCCTCTTGGACAAATTCTCAGCATGCATGGTCTTTGCTAGATTCTACAACACAGAACACAACAAAAAGACATGAGAAGCTTATTTCACTAGAAATGTTGGAAATGGCAGCACAGATGCATTCCTCCACTGACAGCAGTAGGAAAAGTCTACTAACCTCTCTGGCACTATAGGCACTCTTGAAGACATGAATGGGCAGGCCAGCTACAAGTGCTGGGAAGATCTTGTCAAACTCTTTGAAGTTCTCCAGAGCGTTGAGTACCAAGGCCTTCTGAGCTGCCTCTCGTGCCTTACACTTGTCTTCACCAAGCTCTTTCCCAAACAGAGTTAGGTAACCAGACTCAAACATTACCTGAAGAACAGCAGGACAGACAGACCCTTGTTAGGACTTGTAGGAACAATGTTTTTGAGCTCCAATGTCTCCTGAAAAACTGTGTCTAAAAACAAATAGGAACCATAGGTCAAGTATTTCTTCTGTACTTTTGCAGTCATGATATTTGCCTTTGTCACAGCAAACTACCTCCTCCAGTGATTTGAGATCTTTTAGTCTAAATACTGAACAATACTGACCTTGTAACAGAAAGCAAAGATGCCATCCACCTCCCAGCGGTCCTTGCTGGGGCTGAGTGTGTCTGACTTCAGCATGACATCCTGGAGGTGGCCCATCATTGTTTCTATCAGGGAAGGCAAAGCTTCACCCTGCAGTGTCTTCAGAAAGGTTTGGTGGAGGTTCTCTGTGGTGTGGCCATGGCGGGGGTCAAAGCTATCATGACCGAATGCCTGGTGAGGAAAGGGAAAAATGGGTTTAGGCCCATTAAAGGACTTACTGGTAGCATGAAAAATTCTTCTGTTGATGAAGAAACGCCCCTACAAAACATGCTACACACAATAAAAAATATACCTTGACAGATGTAGCAAAGTGGAACTTCCTCCAGTCCAAATGTCTCCCCTGTCTGATGACTGAATGGTAAGAGAACGGGTCACACAGGAAGTGGATATACTGGCCTGCAATCTTGCAAGTGAAAATATGGCCGTGCTTCTTCTGGCGGCTGCGAAGGAACTGGAGAGGGTTGGCCCCAAACTGCAGAGCACAACCCAAGTAGGGAATGAAACCATTTTCAATGGCAGGTTCACCAGGTTGCCTGTGGGCATTGAAAAAAGAGACAGTGGATTATACACATTATAAAAATCAGAACAAATTGCCTCTGAAGGAAAACATTTTCTACAATGAGACTCAGTTGTTTTTAATAGCTCATTAAGCTACTCACTGACATTCAACAATGGTGATTCGAAGTTTAGTCAGTGCATGGAAGTTTACACTTTTCAGTCTTGTGGTCTCTCTAATTAAAATCTTGTACCACTAAAATGTTAGTTGGACCTGAAAATAGCCTTGTTTTAACGTTTGTGATGGTGAAGTCTCTGGAACATTTAATGAGTTTTTGAAGTGTTGCCTAAATACACAGGAGAGTTCTATGAATCGGCAAAACAGCATCTGACTTTTTTATGGAACCTGGAAATCCAAAAATCATTACATTTATTAATAAATAGTTTGCAACTAACAGCATCCCCATGGCAAGATTCTTATCAGTTCATAAAGTTAAAAACCTAGTTGTCTAGTGAAGATGGGGACCTTTTGGGCCTTTTTTACATAATGGCAACTGGCCAGTCACCAAGCAGGAGTGGTTGTGGACGTATGCCATGTGCACATGCTTAGCGCCATGGAGCTTTTTAGAATGCTGACCACGTAAGTGCATTGCCATCGCTCAAGTTCTTCATCTTCTTCTCTCATTTGTTTTGTCACTGCTCTCTTTTAACTGTCAAAGCAGCATAAATTTCTGCCAGTTCCACTGTTGGATTCACCTTTTTTCCATTGATGAAGGCTGATGACGCCTGTATTTATTAAAACTCCACAAGGCTTTGTCAACAAGCCTAGTTTTCTTAAAATGAAAGCAAGGTCCTCCCAACAACCAAAACATTTCCAAAACATAACAAACCAGTTACCACTATTGCTATTGTTACATAGCAAGACTTGTCTCCACTCACTTTTCTTGTAAACAGGAGAACTGTTTATGACAGGTGTTTTCCAGTTTGTCTAATTTTGACAATATGAATGCAAAGCATGGTCTTTGCTACAAAAAGAAGCATCTAACCAGCTACATCTATATTTTGAATACACTTGGTGGAAACATGCATGACTACTGACAACAGCCTCTCAGCACTAACAACACACCAGTGACAATGTTTCAACAGCATACACTTAAAAAGTACAGAGTTAACACACAGTTGGGTCATAATTCTGGGTTGTTTGGAGTAACATAAGCAAACTAACTAGCAGTTCTTTACTGGATGCTCACTAGGCAGTTTTTACAATCAGTATGCTGTGATAACTACTAGGGTATATCTGCAGCCTTTCTGAATTTTGTAATTTAATGTGTGGCTGTCTCATGGCTTTATTGTTTGCCTGACTTTGGCTACATCACTACTCATTCATGTCAACAATTTTAGGCTACATTTGCTGGTTTGTTCACACAACTGAGCAACATTCAGCCCAGCAAGAGAGTTCATTTCACTTACTGGGCTACGTTTGGCTTCTTTTTTTTAAACCAAGCAGCTTCTTGAGTGTACTGAGCAGATTACATCACCTTTTCCTCAGCTTCTCTAAATTCACACTGATGTTATACAGTGTTGTTACACAAGTCATCATCTTGTTTGGACACTTATGTTCACCTGATAAAACACCGTCACTGCTGATTTGTTTGCAGTCAAAGCAAGGTTAACCTAGATTATGAGATTCCTTTAAATATTATGATTAATATTGCACTAGATACACATTCTAAGTGAAATATCGGAGCTTCAAATAAAAGAAATGCCAAATATTACATCATGCATGTCCTGTCTTACCTGCGTCTTATCCCCACAGCAAGCCATAGGAGACAGCAGAATCCCACCACGACTGCCCAGATCAGAGCGATGCTTAGTATCATGGTGATGACGAAAGGAAGATCCAACACGGCAGGAAGCTTAATAAAAGTTTACAATGCTCCACACAGATCACAGTGACATCAGCTGTCATTAACTCACTGCTGCCTGTGTCGTTAACGCCGCCAGTCCCAGAGGAAAATACAAGTACTGAAGATGCTGCCTTGGGTGAATGCAAAGTGCTGCTGCCTGTCACTGCAAAACGTGTGAGCAACCTGTGTGTGTCAGTGAGCAGTGTTAGTCGTGTAATGACAGGCAGCATGCAGCAGGTTTTTTATACCGGCTTTTTTCCCTTGGGGTGGGCCCAAGGGCGGATTCTAGGCACGACTGATGGCATCACTGGAGTCAGTCTGATCTAGGTCCAACCAAATTGCAAGAATAACAGGTTCAGCTATTTTCATTACTTGTTGTGCAACATGGTCTAAAGGTACAAATATGCTGTTTTGAATAAAGGACAGGGATGGTGGTTCTTGTTTGTGTTTGTTTACAAAAATGATTTTTATATGTTATTGTAGGAATTAAGTGATACAGAAAATGTAAAACTGGGAGTGAGGTTTTAGAATACCACTCAACAAATCATTGTTAAAGAAACAGTACATGGTCTCTTAAAATGTACCAAAGGTTCAATTCCAGATTGCAAATTAAGATTGTTCAGCTAAAATTGAAAGAATAGATATAGGTCCTTATCTCACTGGAATTTGTCTAGGAAACAGGGTTCCATGCATACTGTGTGTGTGTGTGTGCATGTGTGCGTGTGTGATGGCCTTGACCGGAGTCCATGGACAGCGTTACCTGAAAGACGGTATTCTGAGTGCATCTGGATTGGTAAACAGATACAAAGTCCCTCCTGTACTCCTGTGTGTGTATCTGTGTGAGTGTGTGTGTGTGTACATACATGTGTGCAGGGATAAACATCACAATTGTATGGTATGTGCGATCTGTTGAAACTTGCTGTTGCACGGTAGGAGATAAAATCTAGTTCATCGAGGAAGGCAGCACTAAAGGATAATAAATGGCACTGAAGCACATGTAGAAACACTACACAATTTGACAGATGGTAAGCAGGAGTAACAATGAATCATCTGTCTACATGGAAACACTAACAAAGTTCAAAATACAAAGCATTAGGAGATGTAAAATCTTAAGGGTCTGATGTGTGGAACAAAGTTACAAAACACTTGGAAATGTGAGTGAAAGGAAAAGATTTGCCAGCCACAAATTAATGGTTAAACCAATTGTGAGAGGGCTTCTGAAGATACAGGATGTTAGTGCACACTGTGTGAATGGCTAAAGACCATCAACAATGCTCAGGATCTAAAGCCACGTAGAACAACTGTGAGACTGTCGGCACAGAGGTTCTTTGAATAAAATGTTAATATCACCATGGGAATATTTTGTCCAGCACACCGTGCTTGTTTACTTGTGACATATAAGCCTACAGTACAGTAGAATTTGTCTGCTCAAGATAGTCAGCTGATTAAAACCCTACTGAGCATTTTAGCTGCTGGAAAGAAGACTGAAGACAGAACATCTTGCAACAAACTAATGAACTACATTTAGGTTGAGAAAGACAACTAAATATGCAATGAAACAAATGATTTAACTGCATATAAACTGCTGCTCTGTGTGACAGCACAACTGTCTGAGGTGAAAAGACGTGCACGCTGTGATTTCTGTTGCATCCTGTTGGTTCTGTCTCCATGTCGGGGATCATTTCTAATTAAGAGTAAATAATGACGTTTCTGTTGGTTATCCTCTTGTGTATATGTGCTGAACTCTCTCTTTCTTTGCAGACACTCTTATGGATCTTGCAGCTGTTTGAGGCTGCAGGCATGTAATAAACTCAAAGGATTAGCTGGCAAATCAGCAGTCAATCACACAACTGTGTCAAGCTGTTGTGGCCTGTTTGACAGTGTGATGAAACATGGTTTGATGGAATGAAAGGATTGCTAGTGCTTTAGGGGGAGTGTAAAATACGAGTCATCAATTGAGCAACAACAGAATGTCAGAAAAGTGAGAATCTCACTTTAAATGGAGAGGACTGAATCATAGAGTGACTGGACATGTTGGTGCTGAGTGTGGGATGATGGGAACAAGGTAGTCTTTGCTCAGTGGTAAAAGAAGGTGTTAGAATCAGCAGGAATATGAATAAGATTGTGGTCAGTTTTCCTAAATCAGCAATGACAACAAGACAAAACAAACAAAAAAAATGATCCTACCGTGTACCAGTGTACATGAACATTCATTGTTCAGAGAGAAAAATAATATATTTTGGTGAACGCCTCAACAAAATTGAAAATTTAAATGTTACAACTATTCAGTGGATTCATCATAAAAAATTTGACCCCGAGGGATATTTGCCTCCAGAAAATGATTTACAGAAAATTGTTGACCAAATTTTTGTGTCAGGCACTTTGTTTATTTGTTGAATACATAAATAACCCATTGATAATGAAACTTTGACCTGCCCTCTAGCGCCACCATGAGGTCAAACTTTTAGAATTAATTTATCTTGAAAAGTTTTCATCCAAATTTTCTTAAATTTACTGACAACATTACTGACCACAACAGTATGAACCCTATTGGTTTTGGTGATGATATTACCTTTCCTGCAGCGCCACCATCAGGTCAAACTTTCAGTTTTAGAGTTAGTGTATCTTGAAAATCTTTCATCCAAATCTTTTCTAATTTGGGGTGCACATTCAAGACTCTCATAGAATGAATGTTGGTGTCCAGCTGTGACCAGATTCTCTCTTTTTAAAAAACAGTGCAGATTTATATGCTTTGATCAAACAGAGCTGATGATGTTAAAGATCTAAACCAAACAAATCATAGTGAGCCAGAACTAAATGGTGATCTCGCCAGCGCAAACAGAGATGTGTGTTCACAAACATCCTGGTGTCGACTGCTGTTTCAATCACAGCCCGCACAGAAAGAATGGGGTAAACTTGCTCTTGATGTGAAGTTAGGTCCTCAAAGCAGGTCCCCACAGTTGAGTAGACAAACAACCTTTGCTCATCACCCACAGCAAAGCAATATTTGGCAAAAAAGTGAATCAATTGGAGAACAGATGCAGGGTAGGCACATGTTGTGAGCCTTCTGTACTCTCCAGTAACCCTACACTAAGATCTCACAGTAGTGCTCTATGCAAACCAGACTGAAGGTAAACAAAGATTCAGTGAGAGCAGTTTCAACTCTTTTTCATCAATAAGAGGGCTGTAAGGGAGGCAAAATGTAAATACCTCTCTGACATTATCTCTAGAAACAATCATTGTCCCAGGGTGTTATTTAACACAATTAATTCTGTTGTTAATCCATATATTTCTGCGGTGACTGATGTCTCTACCACCACCTGTGAAAATTTTCTGTTGACAAAGTGGATTCTGTCAGACGAGGCACCAGTAAGAGTTTCAACATGAGTTTTAATGAGGATTTGCTTGTTGCCCCGGTTCATTCAGCTGTGTTTGAGCAGTCTTAGTTGGTTTCTCTCTCTTCTCTTGGTGACATAGTGAAATCCTTGAAGCCTGCAAATTGCCCATTGGATATTGCTCCTGCCAAAGTGCTGAAAATGGTTTTTGATACTGTAGGGCCTAGTCTCATGATTTTTATCAACACCTGCCTTAGGTCAAGTGCTGTCCCAGCTGCCTTTAAACATGCTGTGGTCAGGCCCCTTCTTAAAAAGCCCAACCTTGACCCCTCAGTCTAATCTAATTTTAGGCCTGTTTCTCATCTGCCCTTTCTTTCTAAGGATTTAGAAAAGGTTGTTTTTATGCAATTACAGTCCTTTCAAAGTTTCAATCTGGGTTTACGTCTCATCACAGCACTGAGTCTGCGCTGTTAAAGGTGCACAATGATATTGCACTGGCTGTTGATGCCAAGTCCCCTGTAGTCCTAGTGCTACTTGACCTTACAGCAGCATTCGACACGGTGGACCATTCAGTGCTCCTGTCACGCCTCAATAATTACATTGGTCTCTAGGGCACTGTACTGAAGTAGTTCACATCTTATTTGTCTAGTAGAACCTTCTCTGTTTTGGTTGGCAACCTGTCCTCCTCCAGTGCTCCTCTCTCCTGTGGGGTCCCACAAGGCTCTATTATGGGCCCTATTCTTTTTTGTTGGCCCAAAATGTTCTACATTTAAATGATACCAAAACAGAATGTATTGTCTTTGGGGACACTGTGACGGCTGGCTTGGGCACCTTGTCTGCAAAGCTCAGTCCAGCTGTCAAAAATCTGGGCATGATTTTCGACAGTTATTTGAAATTTGATAAGCAAATCAATAATGTTGTTAAGACTAGCTTTTTCCAGTTACGTCTCCTGGCCAAAATAAAAACGGTTTTAAGCCATCACAACCTCGAGAAAGCCATCCATGCTCTTATTAGCTCAAGATTGGACTACTGCAATGCACTGTATGTTGGCGTCTCTCAATCTGCACTTAGTCGCCTCCAACTTGTGCAAAATGCTGCTGCCCGGTTTTTAACAAACACTAAGAGACGAGAGCACATCACTCCTGTTCTTAACTCTCTTCACTGGCTTCCAGTTCATTTTAGGATTGATTTTAAACTTTTAATGTTTGTTTTTAAAGCTCTGAATGGCTTGGCCCCTTCTTATTTATCAGAGCTTTTAACTGTCCGTTTACATGGAAAGACATTGAGGTCATCAAACCAACTTTTATTGGAAGTGCCCAGGTCAAGATACAAACACTGGGGTGATCGAGCTTTTGCAGTTGCGGCACCGAGGCTCTGGAACAAGCTTCCCGCAGAAATACGTCTCATCTCTGACCTGGGCTTTTTTTTAATCTAAACTGAAAACGTATTTATTTAGGATGTCTTTTAATACCCAGTAGCTTGGTGACACTTTTATTTTATTTTATTGCTTTTATTCTTGTTATTGTTAATGTTTTTACTTATTGGTTTATTGTTTTTATTTGTTATTGTTTTTATTTATTATCTATTGTAAAGCACTTTGGTTCACCTGTGGGTGGTTGTAAAAGGCTGTATAAATAAAGCACATTTACATTTACATTTACAATAATAACCTCAGTGAACACCTAACTTATTTCTAGTGCCATCATCAGGTAATTTAGCTCAAGGTAACATTGTACCTAAGTGGAGCCTGGCAGAGTGGCTTTAGGCTCAACACTGTTTCCAAATCCCATGTTTCTTTGTTAAGTGGACTATTTCTGCGGGTGTCTCATGCTATTTCCAACACCTTCCATGGACTTTTTCCTGATTTTACTTTAGTTACAAACCAAAGAAACTGAGAAGTAGTCTGTGAAAACTTTCCAGTAGTCTGTGCAAATTCTGTTTACTTACTGTGGCGGGAGAAGAAATCTAAAAACTTCAACAAATACAACTGATAAAACAGCATTTACTGAACATATAATAAATCAGCCTCCTGCTAACCTGTTTCAGCAGATGTATGGTGCCCACACTGTGTTGCCAGGTGACATCACCTGGCATTTAGCTTGTTACGATAAAATGATTTACTGGGTTGACACAATTAAACTGCTACGCTCACCAAACTCAGAAACGGCAAAAGGGACTATAATATAAATGAGTCATACATGTGCTGCAAAGGGTGAATTCATTTACTATTATGTTGCTCAGACCCACTGGTCTGTTTACTTCCTGACCTTTATTGACCTTTCTCTGCAGAAGAAAGGCACAATAGTCTCCTGCCAGGACAGTGTCCGGAGGGATGACATACTGCTGATGAGTCCAAATCTTATCCTGCTCAATGGATTTCTCACTGAGCATGTGAATTGGAGACAGCAGGAGCCTGACTCACTGCAACTGACTGACAGCCACTGAACAGAGGGAGCAGATGTTTCTGTGGGAGCATGAAGAGCAACTAACAGTTTTATTAGTCCCTCCATTTCCAATTTACATATTTGTCAGTGGCCCGTGTTTTCAAAATGTTGCTTAGAATTGCGGAAGAGGCTCAAGCTAGTAGATGTATTTGAATGTGAAGCTGATGGGAGACCACATCTAATGCTGACACATTACTGTAAGTGTGACTATAAAAGCAGTTACCCTCGCTGCTCTGAAGGCCAGAGCCAGAATTCTGAACTGGATCCAAGCAGCAACACGAAGCCAGTGTAGTGACATGAGATGACGAGTGATGAGTAAAAACTTGTAAAGCAGCAATCTAGATTAGGTGCAGTCAGGACTGGACTGGGACAGAATAATCCCCCTCTGGCCCAGACTGGCCCACCACAATCAAAAACACACAACACATCTTCACACTATTCTGAGTATGCGTAACCAACCATGTCATCCAATAAAAGCAGCAGTGTATGAATAACAAGGAATCAAAGTAGATCAACCCTTCTGTTCTGTTGCCGGTCAAACTGACACATTTTAAACTAAAAAAATCCATCCATCCATCCATCAATTATCTATACACACTTAATCCTCTGTAGGGCCGTGGGGGGACTGGAGTCTATCCCAGTCGACTCAGGGCGAAGGCAGGGGACACCCTGGACAGATCACCAGTCTATCACAGGGCTACACATAGAGACAGACAATCAAGCACACTCTCATTCACACCTACGAACAATTTAGAATAATCAATTAACCTCAGCATGTTTTTGGACTGTGGGAGGAAGCTGGAGTACCCGGTGAAAACCCACACTGCACAGGGAGAACATGCAAACTCCACACAGAAAGATCCCTGGCGTCCTAAGCGGGATGCGAACCAGGGATCTTCTAGTTGTGAGGCGACGCTGCTAAACACCGAGCCAGTGTGCAGCCCAAGTTAAAAAATCTAAAAAAATATTGTTGAAAGTATTTTTTGCCAGACACAAATTAATGGTCAAACCACTGGTAAGAAGGCTTTTCAGACTAGGTTGGAGTACCAGTAGCAGCTGCAGTGCACACTGTGTGAATGGCATGTTCATTGATACCATTCAGGTCAGTTTGACTCGGGAGTCAAAGCGGATGTCAAATGTCAAATACTAATTGTTTCTTTGTAACTGTGAGACATATTACAACCCCTATCTCTACCCCAATCTCTCTCTCTCTCTCTCTCTCTCTCTCTCTCTCTCGCTCTCTCATACACACATAAACTCTCTCCCTGTTTTCTTGACCTCATCTGATCCGTAAAATACGAGAATGCAGGCATTCCTATGACTTTTGACGGGAGCTTTTTCTGTTTCAGTGGGAAAGCTCCACCCACACTGAGTGGACGCTCAGCAGAGGAAGGGCAAAACATACAAAGATTCTCTGCAAGGGACTTCTACCAGTGTTACACTCTGCAGCTACATAAGCTATACTCTCTGTTAGAGCTTTACAAAATGAGCAGCAAAAGTAGACAGGTGACTCATCCCTGATCCTGACAGTGAAATAAAGGAGGATGTGTCTGAAGATGGAGACCATCTGGAGGTCAACTCTGATCTGATGATTCTGATTATGAACCAAATGAGGAAACTGCTATTCACATTCCTCCGAGCAACACAGTCACATCAAAAAAAAGTGGAATACAGTGATCTGCATCCCAAATATACATTAGGCAAAACTGTCTACAGACAACATACTAAAAACAGTATGAGCCCACTAGGATGGCAGTGACTCCTGTGACTGACATCAGGTCAGCTGCTGAGCTGGTCGTGTCCAACTCAATACAGAAAATCATTCTCAAAATGACTCATCTAGACGGAAGGTATGTTTTGGGGGGAGAAATGGAAGGAGCTGGATAAAATACATTTACAAGCATATTTGGGGGTCCTCATCCTGCCTGCCGTCTATAAATCAAAGGATGAATCAACAGCCAGTCTGCGGGATGCTATATTTAAAAACACTTTACTTTCAATACAAATCCTCATGACTCATTTGTCTTCATTTAAAGTCAGCTGGCCAGTTGGGCCGTGAACAGAAGAGGTGTTTCGTGTTAATTTATCAACATCACTCCATAAAAAGAAAAAAATTTAAAATGCAAAATAAAATTTTTAAAAAATCACTGTCATGTAAAACTGTTTTATTTTATATGTAGATTTTTCCAATGTACATTAAAACAAGTTTTAACATGAATTGTTTATGAAAAACCAGTGAATTGTCCTCATTGAACCATGATCTGTGAGAGGTAAAGAACACCACTGCACTATATATTGTTCAAAATGTTAGTAATGGAATTAATAATGAGATATAAATAATGCTTATTAGGATTTTTGGTTTCTGACACTTTTGGATGATTAAACATGCCCCGGGTCAAACTGACCCATGAGCATTATTACTGTTCCTGAGAAGCAAACATACCAGGTGGGTTAAGACAGCGTTCACGTCACCACTACCTTCACAAAGTGGCACTGTGAGAAACTCTGTATACTGTGCAGAGATGAGTTCTAAGGCAACCTGTGGCATCCTGTGTATGGGAGAGAGAGAAACAGGGAGAAACCCAGATCTCAGAAAACCAAATATCAGTTCAAATCAGGAAATACTCATCTAGACCACATGTTATGTTATTATTCCCTAGGGCTCAAAATCAGTGTGTTTTGTCTGGCAGCGAGTGTTTTTTATGCAGTTAGAAGAAAACTAGTGTTTGGACCAAAGGTATTTTACAGTGTAATCCAACTAATCACCCTTTAGGGTAGGGAAATTTGGAATCTATTCAGTCATCAGGACTACAGTTGATAGCATAAGCATCTAATAGAGGTCCTGCACAGAGTTCTGCAGGTCGATATAAAAGCCCGAAGGAAAACATCAGCCAAAGCTTGCAGGCCAGATTTAGGCTATTACTCACTGATCGTTAATTTTAAAAAAGAAACATTTTCATTTTGGTTGAATCTCAAATCGAGCCCCGGGAGCACACTGAGATTTCAGGCACTACTACAGACTCCAGAAAACACTCTTCTGTCAGCTGGTCCTGAGATTTACCGATTAGATAACAGCCCACACCGTTCAGCATCACACCAGCGCTGGTCTCCATCCACCGATCAGAGTCGACCAAATTATTTCATTGACAGAAGATGCTTGTCAAGACACTTGGAGGAATCAAACAAAACACTCAGAACAAAGTTCACTCTTATCTAAACCATGAATATGAACTGACAAATTATCTCTGCACTGTCAGAGATGTAAAGCAGGGGCACAGCTTGGCCAAATCCAGACTCAGTGACTATAGTCCAGCTACAGATAAAGAACAATGAAAGATTTGTGGCTGTCACCTGGTATCAGGTGAGGTAGAGACAGAGATGCACGTCTTATTAAAATGTGACAAATACCCACCAGTGGTCATCAAACTGTATAAGTCCTCCTCTTTCTGCGGGAATGACAGCTACAACATTGGACACCTACATCTGAACAACAATATCAGTATCATTTGCAATAGCACTTCTCAATAGTTTGTTTCATTTTCATGTGCAATATTTGAATTACATTTCATATTTATTTTTTATTTATTTTTTTCCATTGTATTTTTTAGGTGTATTATTTTATTATCATATGTGATATCATGTATTACCTCAGGATAAACGGCAGTATTACTTTTTTAGTGTTCTAGTCCAGCCTTATTTTACTTTACGTATTTCATCTCAGTAATGTATGGTGCTTATTTCTCATTGTTTCCATTATTATTGTTATTATTATTATTAATATTATTATTATTAATATTTAAGCCCTGCCCTACTGTCTTATGTTATGTCATTTTGTTTTTTCTGAGCAATAACTGCCACAAATGTGTGACTACTTGTCACAAGCTGAGCGACACATGATTAAAGCATCACTGAATATTTATCCTGACATAGCCCAATAAACATTATACAAAACATGCATTTACTGCTTTTTATTCTTTTTTGCAATCACCTAGTTCTTTTAATCTGAAAATAATGTTTTACTGTAATTACTAAATTACAGAAACCCTAAATGGCCATGGTTCAACTTCATTTTTTTGTTCCACCGTCTAAAGAAAACAAGACAATTATCCTCCGTTTTCTCGTTATAACAACATAATTTTGTCGTTACCACGCGATTCCAAAATCCATTATGTCGAGATAACAACAGAATTATCATTTTTTCTCGAGAAAACAGAATCATTTTCTCGTTATAATGAGTTAATTTTCCGGTGAGCCACTTACTGTTAAGGACGACAACTTGTATCCGCAGACATGCAAAAGTCCAAACAAACACATGACCAGGCTTAACTGACCTCATCAGAGTGTGCAGCTGCAGTAGAGCATGTCCAGGCCTGGCTTCAGTCGGTAGTGTGCAGCGGCAGCAGAGCACCTTCTGGTCTGGTGGGTTGGTTTCCCTTTGTACCACCGGAAAATTAACTTGTTATAACGAGAAAATGATTTTGTTGTCTCGAGAAAACGAGATAATTTTGTCGTTATCACGACATAACGGATTTTGTTATTGCTTGATAACCACAAAGTTATGTTGTCATAACGAGAAAACGGAGGACAATGATCTGGTTTTCTTGAGAAAACAGAGCAAAAAAAAATAAGTTGAATAATGGCCGTTTAGGGCTTCTGTACTATGTTGTTTTTTTGTGTGTGTTTTAATTTTCTTACCTAATTTTTAAAAAAAAATTACACCATCATCGATGTATTGGTGATATTGCTAACCTGAAATACACGACAATATAGCATGCTGAATTTTGAATTGTGAAAAAAGAGGAAGTAGATGGATAGGAAACACAGACCTGTGTTTCTAGACAAAGTAGCACTGAATAAATTCCTTGGATGAATTCTTGAAATAAGATGTGAGACTTTTTTTAATGTGCTTTAGCAAAGTTCCATTTGGCAGTTTTAGAGATGTTACACAATGTGCTTTGAACTGTCTAAGCTTTCTTAGAAACTCTGATATCAGCTGATAACCCCTGTGACAAGCCTAGAGCAGCTCTTCTTTTTTGAAGCTAGATTGTGCAAGCAGTGCTCCGTCGGTGGCGTCATTGTAGGTGGAACCACTACAGATGTGATTAGTGCTACTATAGCTTAGTACCAACTGGGATTGACTGTGATTATAAAGCTTGCCACCCATATAATTTTCCAACTTTCTGAAGCCTCAAAATGTGAATTTTTAAATCCTCTAGCATTTTTCTGTGCAGAGCTATGATATAGACATACATATAGGCACATCCCATAGCCCCACCATTAAGAATCTTCTGGTATTATGATGAGATTATGATGGAAAAACCAAGTACAGCACCTGTGAAAAAGATACTGCACAAAATTCTGTGTCGAGAATGATTCATTTCAGTAGAAATAAAGCAATCAGTCGATCTGCTTACAGGGGAAAGTAAGTATGTGCTAAACCTTTGCATCAACTTTTGCTGCTGATCAAACTGTCTTGACTGTGCTGACCTTCAGAAGTTGCTGTGGACAGTTTAAGACCAGCAGTGCAAAGTTTAACTAGTGGGTCCCTGTTTTGTTTGTATTGTGGCATTTTCTTTGTGTAAAGCAGCAGTTCCACTGGCAGCAAAGTAGCCCCAGAGCATCATCCAACCGCCTCCATGCTTGAAGTAGGTTTGGTGGTCTTGGGATTTAAGGCCTCACTTTCTTTTCTCTGAACATATATCTGGTCAATGTAGCCAAATAGCTCTATTGTTGTTTAATCTGATGACAGAACTTTCCTCCAGAAAGTCTTTTCTTTGTCATTTAGATCAGCAACAAATGCCAGTCAAACCTTAAGGTGCCGTTTCTAGAGGAAGGGCTTCCTTCTTGTATGGCAGGCTCTCGGCATATGGTGATATAAATCACACTTGACTCTGGACACTGACACCAGTGCTCCAGCAGCTTCTAGTGCATTGCAGACCTGTTTTGTGTTGATTCTTGGTTGACTCTTGACCATCCTGACCAATTGTTTCTCAGCAGCAGGTGAAAGCTTGTATTTCCTTCCTAATGATGCAACTGTGTCATGCACGTTATACTTACAAACAGTTGTTTGCACTGATGATTTTAGGATCTGTAGCTGCTTTGAAATGGCTCCAAGTATCCCTCCAGATTTGTTTAAATCCATGATCTTTTTTTTCAGATCTTTGCTGAGCTGCTCAGACTTTACCACTGTAGAGTTTATGGCTGAGTCTTATGAGTGTCAAATGGGTCCTAATTAAATTGCCTCAGGGGAGTCACCTGCTGTAGTCAACTGTAATCACTATCAAAAAGATAAGGGGTCATGCCATTTAAAAAGAAGATTAACACAAACTTCTACATCACCTAAACAGATAATTCAAGCTGCTGTATGTATGTTTTTGACCCAGCAGATTTTGTCATATTTCCAGAAGACCTGTAATAAATCTATGAATGACCCCAAAAGCTTGATTGTTTTTTTGTGGCAATGATGCATCGGTTTTAATGATTCCATCATTGAAAATTAAGAGCTGTAGGAGTCATTGGAAACTCAAGACTACTACAATGGTCTTTGCAAGTGTATGTAAACTTTTGTTCAGTCTTTCCTGTCATTTTAATGTCATAATTTTATCTTAAATATTTTTCTGAATTTTCTCCATCAGCTTTAGTGTATTTAGATTTTGCGACTGTGCTTACACCAGTTTGAACTTGTCAAATACTGTAAAGAATTGTGTAGCTGGCAGATTCACCCCCCCCCACCCACCCACCCTCCAACACCACCACCACCACCACCACCCCCACCCCCACCCCCACCCCCTCTTATGATCAATATAACATGATGGAAATTCTGTGTCTGTGCTTCCAATCTTATCTAATCAGACTGGAGGTCTTAGTGAATACTGTAGCTTGGATTTTTTTCCCTCACTAACACATGATTACATCTAGAACAACTATAGCCCACCTAGGTTGGAGTCAGTAATGCCAAACAAATGTTATTTAGATAGCTGGCTGGAAATTTGTCTGATACAGATCAGACAAGTTGCCTAACTGACAGTGTATCCAAACAAACCTCTGTGAAAGGCTATGGTTTCACAATAATCTGCAGTATTGATTAGGTCACGTGGCCCTACAGCACGACACAGGTAAAAGACTGGAGGTTCGTGTACCGTCATTGAAAATGGTAGTCTGTTTCATAACAAAATATTTGGTTTGATGAATTAGGTTTAATTTTAAAAAATTAAGAAAACTAACTATGGGTGAAATAAGAAAAAAGTTAGTGGCATGCACTGATGGCATTTCAATGTATGAAGAGTGTAGGAGAGGAGAAGAAAGGAAAGGTGCAGTACAACATAGCAGCATGCCTAACTATAAGCCTTGAAAAATTAGAAAGTTCTAAGCCTGATCTTAAAAGCGGAGAGGGTGTCTGCCTCCTGAACCCAAACTGGGGGCTGATTCCACAGAGAGGAGCCTGGTAACTGAGGGGTCTGCCTCCTCTTCTGCTTTTGGAATTTTCAGGAACGGCTCTGCTGTGATAATATGGCACAATAAGGCCTTTGTATGTGATGTGAAGGATTTTAAATTCTATTCTGGATTTACAGAGAGCCAAGAGAAGCTATGGGACTTGATAATCCCTGCAGAGTTCTCCCATCACTGATTAGAATCTGAGCTAGTCTGTTATAAATGCCGATAAAGAGTGATTTGTATGATCCTCCACGAAGACAGTAAATAGCTGTGTCATGGTCAAGGTTTAGGGTATGAGGAGCTGTTGGATTAGCTAGTTTTCAGTTTCTTATCTGATAACCATATGGTAATAAGACCTTTACACCCTTGTCAGAATACAACTGCATATGAACCTTGAAAATGGCTTTGCATGCATTATTTAGGGTTGAAGGGCTGCATGGTTCATACCTACAAAATAGAATTGCTAATGTTAGGGTAAATTACTTTTAACCTCACTACTAATCAGATACTGTGAATGAAACTTATATAATCGGAAACTGTGATTGTAATTATATACCTCCATATCTTGGTACTGGAATCAATATACCTCTGTGCCTTATCACTGAGTTTAGCATTTAATGGTATGATGCTGAACACACTGATTAACAAAATGTGTAATCCTGTGATCACTTATATTTAACCATCTTAGAGCACTAGTTGGACCTCTCTTCATTTTGCATGTAGTGAACATTTGGTAACTTGTAAACCGAAAATGTTGGATTTCTCTTAACCACATACTTGGGGCGCCACATACTCTAAAGGGACACTAACACTGAGAAGAACACCAAGCAGCCTCCGCATTCACATAAGTTTAAAGTACGGAATGTCATGCACCTTGTTTGAATAACAACCTGTTCCTACCCAGAACATGGGCGCCAAATCTCTGGGCACTCATTCTCTTAGATCACTGTGTAACTGATAGCTCTGTAACAGATGACTAGGACTTAAGCTGCCAGAGCTGTCCTCTAAGAGTCACCTTTACATGACGTCACAGGGATTAAAAAAACGCACAGAGTGGGGGGACAACTTCCTTCCACAGGTGTGTCATTTGGTGATTGGCTGGGAGAAGACTCCGAAGATGCAGACAAATCGGATGGGCTGTTTCAGGAAGGGCGGATGTCTTAAGCAACCTCCCTTTCCATCTTTACTATAAAAATTGTAATCACATTTCTATCATTGTCTATTCTGCGTGGGTCGTGCCATACAGTAAAAAACCTTGTGCAAGCTTTTGAGACTTCGATATTCAGATTAAATCAACTAAAAAAAGGGGAAGTTGTTTGTCTTCTGTCCCAAATAAACCAACACACATCTCTACACTAATAAAAAAAATGCTTTCTTAATGACCCTTCATTGTGTAAAAGTATTAAAGGTGAAAGCATTGCAGGAAAAGAAATGATTATCATTGAAATTATTATTATAAATTATCATTATTCTAACTAGTCAATGTGGGAAAAATCATGCTGATGCACATTTATTGAAAAGGCTGCCTGATATTACTGTGACTCAAATAGATGTGGTGGTTGTTTTGCTTCATTTCGGTTGCATCAGAGTTAGAAATAAAAAAAAAAATAGATCGGGTTCAACTGCATCATTGTCACTGACTCACTGATATATGGTTGTCATTCACTCATGTTTGCTTAGGTTGATGTAAGAACGGGTTGTACTCAGTATGAATTGGCACTATGTAATTAAACCTGTATCTGGTGCCTTTTATTTAAATACTAGGATGAGTATATGGAGGTAATGAAGGTCAGATTTTGTTCACAATTCAATCATCTAAATCAAATTTATTTAGGGTAGATGGATGACATATGACTAATGAATCAGCCTGACTGAGCTCTATCTAGTCATATGATGTCCAGTTAATATTAGTTCATACTTAAGTAACCTGGAGCTCCCCGCCTCCTCCCAGACCACTACTGGCTAAGATATTCTATCTCTCAGACATTCACATACACTGTAAGGTCAAGTGTAGTTTCATGTATTTAACATATAGTGTACAACACATTTAGTAAGTACCAAATGTACTTCATGTGTATGTGTACAAAGGCACACAAGCAGACTTACGTGATTTCAACATTTCCTCTCTTAGGTTTTCACAGGTGAGACAATGGTCCTGTTTCACTCCCACGTCCACAGTTACCGTATTAATCTGTCATGACAAGTGGAGATGTCTTTCTATGATGCAACTGCTGTAAACCAACCATAGCCATGTTTGTAGCCACGTACTGGGTGGCTGGTGAACAGAATGAACAGGAAGAGACACAGCAGGCCTCCAAAATGTGCTGTTTACCCTGTTTTATCGCATCTGCTGTTCCTGTATTTTCTGCTGAACATCATTTCAAAAAGAGCAGATATAAAAGTGCCTTGTCATGTCAGTACCTGTCTGAGAAATAAGCACCTGGCAGAGAATAAATGGAAAATGACAGAGATGAAAAGAATGTTTTTTTCAAGCAAGCCACAGATAAGGTGTTACACTCCTCAGTGGAGCTTGTTGGATGGTTGAATAGCTTCAGAAACTCTCTTCCCCCACAATAAACCTGAATACAATATGAATTTGCTCTCTTGAGAGGGCTATGTAGTTATTTAGCTGCTAAATGTTCCACCATGTTCACCAGCTGTCTGTGGTTCGATGCTGGACCCGTACAGTATCCAGTCGGATTGTCAGCTTTTGTTTTTCCTCTGAAAAAGCTGCCTGTAGCTGCAAGAAACAACAGTTGTGACAGTTGTGACAGTTGTGACAGTGTTGATGATTCACCCAAAGTTGTTGGCTGGTGAACACTACTGAGAAGAACTAGATAGTTCTGTGTTAACACTTCTGTGAGGTTGTATCATGGTTGTATTACCAAAGCTATACGTACAGTGCTACCGGTTTTATCAAAAAAATAAAAATAAAAAAATCCAGAGATCCAAAAAGTTAGTTAATATTGGATATGTGGTTGGCAAAAGCGTTAAACACTAACTCTCAGTTGACCCTGCATAATCTTTGTTGTCCTGTATCTTCCCTCATAGATCGATGGGCTATGCACTGGTGCTTTGAGCTAAATGACATCTTCAAACTCAATGACTACAATAATAATACTGCCATGCTGATGTTGATCAAAGCCGGCAACGCTATATATATTGAGCTATATAACCAGATGAGTCCAATGTCCTACATCATGCTGGGTGACTTGGAGTTTGTATTGCTCAGCAGTCACACACCCCGAGACATGTTATATTGAGCTATATAACCAGATACTGATATCAATATCAAGCAATACTCTGCCTAAAGCATGTTACCCAGGTTTAATCTGCTTCAGTGTTGCAAGGAATCTGCAGGCTGATAAGGTCATAACCTTGAAATTTTCAGAATTGTAGATGAAAGCCAGCCAGGAGGGAGAGACAGACAGAGGAAGAGAGATAAAAAAGTAGAAGAGCAAAGAAACTGAATGATAATCACCAAGCTACAACACACAACATCTCCCTTTAATCAGCTATTCAGTCTGCATGGCCTTGAAACCTTTGATAAACTAGTATTGCACTGAAGTCACCTGCATGCTGCAAGCCTGCTGATAACCTTAACTCACTAATAAATGAAGGGATGTCTGTGTGTCAGTGTGTCTGCTCCTTTCTTTTCTTGATAATCGTTCATCCAGTCTACTTCGTGTTTGACAGGTGCTGGTGACCCAAGGAAGTGGTACAAACTTACCTTTGTTTTCTTGAGTGTTAGCTTCCAACACTTCTGCACGTGCTACTAAGCACCACTGCAGTTGTATGGTATTCTGCATAAAAATTACACAAACAGTAAAAACAAACTACCCCTGAATTGGTCCAGGTTGTTTTTTGGCCACTGTTGTGTCAGCCACCTCCTAAAAGAGGCAGATGTACTAAATCATCCATCCATCTAGCCATCCATCCATCCATCCATCCATCCATCCATTCATCCATCCATCCATCCATCCATCCATCCATTCGTCCATTCATCCATCCATCCATCCATCCATCCATCCATTCATCCATCCATCCATCCATCCATCCATCCATCCATCCATCCATCCATCAAAGGATTTCTCTCTGGTAGCGTCTAAATCAGAAGCTTAGACCACCTTGGCTGGCTCCTTTCAATGTGATGGAGCAGATTTCACATAAGTTCAATTAAAATTTATAAAGCGCCAATTCACAACATATGTCATCCCATAGCACTTAACATAGTAAGGTGAAGACCTTACATATTACAAAGACTCTAATCTCCCTCCAGATGTCCGAGCTCCTCACCATATCTCTTAAGCTCAGTCCAGTCCAACCCAGGGCCCATGACAATAGGTGAGGGTTGGAACTTAGATCAACTGGTAAATTGAGAGCTCTGTCTTCTTGCTCAGCTCCCTCTTCACTGTGATGATGATGTTATAACATCTGCACCTAAACACCTGTTCATCTCCTGCTTAGTTTTCCAGTCACTCATGAACAGGATCCCGAGACACTTGAACTTCTTCATTTGGGGCAGCAACACACCCTAACCCCTCTGGGTTCATTTGTTTTCTGATCAATAGAATTTATAATAAGGAGACCCAATTGGGGTTAAGAATATGAAGGTTGTTCATTTGTCATTAAACTACCTTCAACTAATGACATACAGAGATTTAACAGGACATGTGGTGGGGCAGTGGTGCTGCGCTGCTGTGAGTGGGGCTCTAGAGATGCACGTTTGTTCGTTGGAAGTTTAAGTCAGTCAAAGTGTGTCAAAGTTTGTCAAGTGTTGTGTGGAGGTAAACTGTCAAAGTGATTTTGCTGTTTGCACGCAGTACATGTTCCCTGGGCGTGGTGATCAACTGCTACATGCTTGTGACAGGGAGTGGTGGCTGTCCTTCCACAAAATGGATTCACCAGATTTGGGTGTGCATGACAATATTCAAGGAGAGGTGTTGCGGTTTGGAAACAGTTGATCACCAAGACGAGAGTGAGAGCGGCAGCATTTAATATTGGCTCCACTGAATGTACAGAATGCCAGCGCTGCTTTTAATACTCTTCAGCAACACTGACCAACTAAGGTTGAGAGAGAAGAGCTGCACGTTAACACAAGAATCTGCACTGAATGCTATGAGTCATGATCTACACAGAGACTTACTTTCAAGGAGATTTCCTGGAACCACTGGCTCTGGTACAAGGCTGCTCAGATGTTTGTGTGGGTAGGCATGATATTAGGGGTGGTGGCATTTGTGTTTTTATGAAGGACTCTTGTTGTTACAAGACGTGGCATGGACTCCTGACCTTGAACTCTCAATTCTAAGTCCATTTGAACTACCCAGAGACATTGGTAACATTTTTATGTGCTCTGTGTACACTTCACCTAGTGGGAAGCTGGCTCATGTTTACTCAACTGTTCAACTATTTACTCAACTCCAGCCCCACCGCAACCCTGCAGAGGACTAAGTGGTGTCTAGACCATGGATGGATGGATGGATAGATGGATGGATGGATGGATGGATGGATGGATGGATGGATGGATGGATGGATGGATGGATGGATAGATGGATGGATGGATGGATGGATGGATGGATGGATGGATGGATGGATGGATGGATGGATGTACTGATATTGGTTCTTAGGGACTTCAGTCACTGTGAGATGAATCATGCTTTTCCAGTGCAATGTTACACCCTGGCTGGCCATCAATTTGGGACCATAACACCATCAAGCTAATTCTCATCCTCATATCTGTCCATGGAAGAAGCTGGTCTCAAAGGCTACATACACACTTAAAAGCTTTTACTTTAAAAATGACAACAATTCCTGCCCAGAGGATCATTTTAGCACCATTTCAGATTAAAAAAAAAAAAAAAACCCAAAACATCCTGGCATACTTACATGCCTGAAAATGTGTGTGACAGTACTATTCAGCTTACAGGTCAAGCAATTGCTGGTATAAACATGAAGGAGGGGTTGGAAGTTTAGCTGTAGAAAATTCTAGGGAGAAAAAAACAGCAATGGCGAAAGGTTACACCAGAGACTTCCTTTGTTGCACAATAGCTGCTAGTAGAAACAAGATAAACAGCTGGCTCTAAAAAAAAACTAGACAGATAAGTCCTGCAAGGGTTAAAAAAAAATAAAAATCAGGATTTGTGTGACATCTCAGGCAGTGCAAAGTACACTGCATAATGTCCACTGATAATGTCAGTGCTTGCTTTTCAGGTCAAAATTGGGAGTTCAACGCTGCTAAAGAACACGAAAAGAAGCCTGATGAATATTGGGAGCTTCGGTCAGATGAGACCAGTTAAGATGGGGTCCATCTTATCTGTTGGGTATGAACTACAGTGGATGTATAGTCCTGACAGTGAAGCATGTGATGATTTGGAGCTGCATGAGTGCAAAATGTGTCAGGGAGATTACATTTATAGACTGTGCCAGGGGTGCCTTTCCATATACCAAAATACTAGCTGATTACTCCCAATCTGCAGGACCTTAGCAGCAGAGGGACATTCCAGCATGATAACCATTCAGAGAATAATGCTAAAATCACACAAGAAAAGAAATGCAGGCCGCCGTATAGCTCACTGAGTTAGGCTGTTACCATGTCGGCGCAGGTCGCCAGCAGCAGTCGTGAGTTCAAGTCCGGCTCTCAACCCATTGCTGCATGTCTCTCTGTCTCTCTCCCTATAATTAAAATGGAAAAACTCCCCAAAAATGATTTAAGAAAATAATTGTAAACTATCACTTAGTATGTTACCTTAAATACTGTAAAGTGATATCATTTTAAATCATTTGACAATAAAGTGATATTTGACAGGGATGCACCTATTTCAGTTGTATACTGTAAGGCGTAAGTGCAGTGCAGTTACAAAAGAACAGATTCCTATAAGACTGAGAGAAACTTGTATAAAATGCTGGCAGGAAACGCTATTCATGAACTGAACCATTGGTAAGATAACAGAGTTGACTCTCCAGAGGGCAGCACATGGCTGAACACCATCCAATCCAATATGTGAAACAGAGAAGATACAGAAGCTGTGAAATAAGTTGCATGAAGAAATCTCTAACTGGACTGACATCAGACTTGTTCTACAGCACACAGTGTACATAGTACTGACCTTGAAACTTCTGCACCTCCCCATGCTCCCTTGCCTTATCTTTATCCTGATATTGTGTTACTTCCAATACAGTGCACTGCTCTATGTGTTGACCTTGTCAGCCTCATATGATGTGCAACAATGAAATGCTAACTGTAACACCAACTAAACTAAAAGTCTGGTTTCCTAAACACACAAACATTACACAAAGTTTGTGAGTGTGCTTGAGATGTGAACCTTTTTGGATCACCATCAGTGTGATAGGCAGTAGGTGGCTTTCAGTTGCATACAGCTCAAAAGTGGTCTTAGACTTGACTTGGATGCAAGAGACAGGTGCAGCATGATGATGGAGGAAATACAAAAAGCATATCTGCAAACTGTCCAGTTTCATTTTAAAGAGAAGAGACCTACTCATGATGCATCAGTTACACAGTGTATCCTGTTGGCTGCTGTTTCAACACTTAATACTGCAGGCAAAATCAGCATGTCATAGAATGTGACTGAGAGAAATGACAGAACAGAATCCGTGAGGGTCCAGTAAAAGCAACAATTAATATTCTGCAAAAGAGACCGCATGTAGAGCGAATCTGATGTCTTTGTCATTCTCTGACTGATGAATAATGCTGTGACTATGTAGATGTCTGTTTTTTCCAAAACAGCCAGGATAAAAATGGAACAGAAATCTAGAAACGAGGACACAAAGGAAAAAAGACAGCTTCTAGTGCTGCTGTCTTTTTTTGCAGCTGCTGATGACTGCAGCCACTGCTACCCTTCGGATTGGCTGATGCAGCTGAGCCAATCAGAAAACACATTTTAAAAGAGTGTTGCCATCTGGCAAAACCTTCAGCAGCAGTGTTACAACTGACAGGATGAAAACTTAAACTGGAGCTGTAATAACCCACAGATTTCACTTAAGACTGAATTCAGATCAGATTCTAAACTCATGTTCGTCCTGCATTATTTGCACCAGTTCGGCTGCTGCAGTGTGGAGACACTGTTTATTGGCCTCAAACAACCCCTGAACCAGCCGTGTGGAATAATGAAGCATTGTACACAGATTGTGTGTATGCAGTGTGTGTTTTTGTGTGAACTGGGAGCTCCTGTTCCCCTCCTTTTTGTCCTGCCTCCACATGTTGATACAATCGTGATTAAGAGTTTGTGTTGCTCAAACAAGTTTGGGGTGTATTTCCTCACATATATTATCATACATACAACACATACATCATCCTATTTATCTCATTATGGTGTACATCAGGTAACCCTGATCCATTTCTAAAACTGCATAGAAACACTTATGATCATAACATGTCACAATCATCAATACAAATTAAAGTCCTCAAACTCCTGCCAGCTGAATTAAACCTGATTTGCACAATAATAATTTATGTCATCTCAAACCAGACAGAAGCCTTTGTGCTGAAGCCCCAGGGCGTAACAGACATATCAGAAAAGGTGTTACAGCAATCTTATCAGTACAGAGGGCAACCTCTGACTTCTGTGGAGATTACAGTCTACAAGGCCACGAGAGCCAAAGATATGAGAAGGTGGCTTCAATGAACAAGGTCAACACTGTTGATCATTGGAGGTAAATTTATATCCACCACCTTGACCTAATAAAATCAGATGAAACATGATTCATTTATTTAGGCTGACAAGTTACAGACATGTCTGGTTAGCAGCCCAGTTTGACATGAGTTTATAAAACCAGGTTCTTAATTACAAGTGGATTAATGCCTTACTTTTCATTTAGCATGAAAAGGCTTTGAATCAACATGTTATATCTGTACAGCTATGTCCTGGAATGACTTCTTCTTTATTGATCTTCATCAATGTTAATCTCTTAAATTATACTTCAACTATTATAAAACAAGACCAATAGCTGCACAACAAACTGACATCGCTGTGTGTGGAGAAGATGCTGGAGAACTGGAAATCACCAAAACCTTGCCATGGCTGTACTGCTGACTAATCTTTTTGACTTCATGTGTAATGATCTTGAACCTTTGTAATGAATATAATTAAAACTTAAATCTGTTAGATCCAAAAGGTAAAATGATCATTTCTTTCTTTGACCAAGGTCAAAAACAACACCTGTGTTTGGATTCCATTGATGAGGACTCTATTTCTAACTAGTGCTCACATGTTATCTGTTATCTGGAACGGATCAGACATTTTATATACAAGTTGGGCCTTTGGCTCTGGAAATTCAGGCATTCTTTCTAACAGCCAGCAGCAGGCGACTCCTTTGGTTGCAAAAAGAAGTCTGACTGTATAGAAATCTATGGCAAAATGACTCTACTTATCACTTGATCTGTTACCTAAGTAAACGTTTCTAGTGAGTTCACTGCTAGTTTCAAAACTTTTTGAATACAGTATGCATGTGTAAACTACGGTCCAGTGTAGAGGAAAAAAACATGATGAAGTAGAGAATTTTAGGGCAGTGCTACATTGTGATTGACAGATCACAGCCAGATCGTCAAGTGCAGTGTCCACGGGTTCTCCATCAGATTCACAGCCAAACTCAAGGTTTCAGAACAGTAGCCCACAGTTCAATGGGTAACATCATAGTAGCTACATCATTTTTTTTAAAAAATAAACGATCCATGGATCTGATCACAGGCCTTTGCATGTACAGCAATCAAATTCCATTATACCGATAACACAAATAGAGCTGGTAAATACATTTGTAAGGTAAGTATATTTTTATTATCTATTATTGTCCTCTCCATAGAAGCATGCTTTTATAAGTCAGTGCTATCCAGCTCTGTTTTGACTTGTCCAGCCAAGGACAAGACTGACTCTGTCATGCTGAACAGATCTGATGGACAAGCTTCCATCCGCAGTATGTATTGCTTGTTCTGCTTTGTGATGTCTACGATCTGTTAGAGCGAAATGCCTCACTGGTAAATGTATTCAACTGTCAGCTTTCAGTGGAATGTGTGTGGATGTTTTGTTTGACTTTCCCATTATTTAGCATAATATTAGCAGCTCTTGGATCAACAAAATAACAAATTAAGCATGCTAGCTCCCAGGTTGGCTTTCAAGATGAAAGAGACACAATCTAGAAACAGGGAGCTGCAATCTGTGACATGAGTAACAATACACTAATCTAAGCCACATTCTAATTCAGCTATACGCGAATGGGTAAAGAGGAGTGGTAAACTTTGTGTTAAATGTCTGATGTTGCTCACAAAGCAACCATGCATGGGCATATGACTTTAAAACCAAGGTCATAAACACTATACAAAACAAAGGCAATGCAGCGTGTCTAAAAGTACAGAGTGTGGTTCAGAAGATACGTCATTTCATACATGCCAAAATAGAGTGTGTGAATTTATAGCAAAAATGAATAACAATGTTCCCTCTTTACATGTTTTGCGTTACCTTAAATTCTTCAAGTACACAGACACAAATGCCACAACTTAGTTTAGCCTTATTACAACTTTAAATGATTAAACAGGGGCAGTGGTGGTCTACTGGCTTGTGAAGTATACTTGTAACCAGTGGGTCACCGGTTCGTGTCTCCGGACTGGCAAGAGGCTGAGTCACCACCACTGTGGGCCCCTGAACAAGGCCCCCAACCCCTGACTGCTCCCTGGGCTCCTCCACAGCAGCCCACTGCTCCTAGTATGGATGGGTCAAATGCAGAGAATGAATTTCCCCAAGGGGAATAATAAAGTCTAGATCGTTATTATTAAACGATTTAAGGGTTTTGCATTGGGCTTTACTCAGCTTTGTTGTATACTCTATATATTCATCTTTCAAATGCACCACATTTTTCATATTCTAATCACAGCTGAATGATGCATCCTCAAACTTCAACAGCAACTGTTACAGATAAATGCTAAGTTTCACTTTGACCATCAGGGGCTGTGAGAATTCAGCATCACCATACAGGACCACTAATCTTTGTGCTTGTGTTCTCTGAGTCAACCAGTTACTGTTCTTTACATGTAAGTGCAATTCTGTTTTCAGACCTACTGCATAGCCAGCTTCCTCCCCACCTACACCTCCTGGGTGTCCAGGGAGTCTCCACTCCATTAGCCAGCTGCTGCATCTGCTCCCCAATCACCAACATCTAGACTCAGATCCTGTTAAATATCAGTCTTCATTTGAACTTGTGCTTGGTGGACATGTTTCACATCACTGGAGTCTAATCAACAAGAGACTGTCAGATTCATACTCTTCTCTTATCCTTTATAAAGGTATGACTGACTGCTCCAACAACCTCCACCCTGCTCAGGACAGCTGAAGCAGAGGCACTGAAGAATCTGAAGAGACTGTCACAACCAAGAGATGTATTCTGTCATCAGGACTGCTATTGTTAGACTTTTCTTCATAATTATTGTACAACAGCTTGTGTTATGTATTTGGCTTCTGTTGTTAAATTAAATAAACGGCTTGTAGAACTTTTTCTTTTGTCTATCAAGGATAATTCCACTGTGTTGCCATTTGTACTGGCATCATACCAGCTGCTGTACAGAAACATACTAAATGATATTCAGCCCTGCTAGTAGTGACAAATTATAAATAAATAATAATAAAAACAAAATGCATGATGATGAATAAAATTTGGTTTGCCTAAAAGTGACTCCACTTCTGCAGCTTATGAACGCGAGCAGTGATGACATATTATCTGGGACCAACAAACAGGCCATGGAAATGAAGTCATAATTTATTAGTACTAATAGTCATCAATACATTGACAAAAAAACATCTGGAATCCTAGTTAAGGATTTTTTTTTTTGTTTGCCAAGTTGTCTGTGGATGTTTCCACCTGGTAAAAACAGAGTGTTTTTGTGTGTGTACTGTACAGTTTGAACAGATAGACCACCACTCACACATTCAGCCTGTTCACAGTCAGTCTTTCAGCTCTTGTCAGATTGGTCCATGTCGTCTGTGCTAAAGCTGAAGGGCTTATCATAGCCCATCAGATGGTTGTAGTCTTGTGGGATGGGGAACAAGTCCGGGTTTACCAGGAGTCCGACTTTGTCAGCATAGAAGGTGGTGAACATCTTGCTGACAGCTGGGATCCTGACTTGGCTCTGGTGGAACACACACTTTTTTTCAGTGAGGAAGACACTGTAGGTGATGGCAGTGTAGGTATCTCTGTCTGGGTTGTGGTACAGGCGGATCACGTAGCCCTTGGTAATGAGGTGGAGGAGGACGGGGGTGAGGAAAGTAAAGAAGCCAATTATTCCGCAGAAAGCAGCCTGGAGAGCGAAGCTCTTGACTCCTATTCCAGTTTTCAGGAGGATTTGCGGCATGATGACGAGGCTGGCCCCACTGGAGGTGTACGAGAACATCTTCACCCCTGGAAAAACACAAGATTCACAGAGCACAAGTCAGGTTTTCACAGAATGCTATACTTAAAACAGGGAGAAGAAGAGGCAGGTGGAAGAGAAAAAACTTGACATGTTTATGTTGGTTTAGTCACATTTTTTTTTGGTTTTGTTTATTTGCCTTGTTAAAGACGAGTAAATTACTTACAAAGTGTGCATATATGGGATGATTTAATGTCCTTTGAGAATTCTATTGGTGTTATATTCCATTCTAGTAATGGTGTTTACTTGTATTTGATCATTTTAGTACAACAGCATAACTCAGAAGACAATCGGTTACACTTAATAAAAAATTTGGAATGCACCTTAATCATGTGTGGTGCATTAAAATAAAAATGTTACACACAAGTGCAACTACTGTAAAATGCTAGTGTGGAGAATTACATTATGTCATGTCACTAACAGCACAACATGACAGAGATTTAATCATTTGTCCCTCTGAACAATCTTGATGCTGCCATAGTTCCCTATTGTAATATATTTATCTTATTTTCAACTTTGTTCTGCCTTCAATATAGACACAAGTCCCTTTAAGTATTCAATGCTGAAAAGAAATAGACGTATCTCACAGAACAGAGACTGGTAAGTAGCACTGAGGTTATTTTGGTGGTGTGGTGTCACAAACACAAGGTTGATGTGCTGCGTTTTGAAAAGACATCCAGGATTGGTAAACTAATCTCAATTCATTCATATCCAAGTATTTAACTATTAGTGAAGCTGCTTTGACAGCTTGAAGCCACCAGATGACACAGCGACATCTGGTGGTCTGCACTGCAGGGCACCACAGAGTAACTGTACACACTCCAAAGGTTAACAGTAAAAATCTATAACATATATACAACTGTAAAATACACTTTGTCACTGCAGTTAAGGCTGCACATTGTGGAGGAATTTAATACAAAACAAAATATGACAAAACAGATTTCCTAAATGAATGAAAATTAACTGGTGATGAACTCATCTGTTTTCTCGAAACCAATTATTTTATTAATATTCGGCAAAGTATAAACAAAAAAAAATGATTTGATTTGCACAAATTTGTGGTGATGAAGGCTAGAGGATTGAAATGTTGTGTTGTTAAGGTGAGATCAAGTGATGGACAGTGTGTGTTTCTTTTTTTCTTTTTTTGACGTTAGGCAACTGTAACCAAGAGACATGGTATGAAACAATTTCAGAAAAAACTTAGAAGTGACACAGTGACTGACCCCGAACAGCGGTGCCCAGGCTGCCAGTGTAAATGAGGTTCCCCTCACTGGAGTGGGGCACCGTGGAGAGACAACGAGCGGACGGACAGCAGGACTGCACCTATTCAAAAAAGCAGAAGAAAAACACACAATAAAAGCTGGTATTGGCAGGTGGGTTTTTTTCGGTTTTTGTCTGCATGTATATGTTTAGTAATGTCATGCATTTTTTTTTTATGAGAGTGTCGATCTCTGCCATGAAGTTGCTTTTATCATAAAAACTGCTCAATGTAATGCAGTCCTACAACTCCTTTAACACTGACCTAATGGTGATGAATATATAATTGCAGTTACACATGTCAGACAATGTCAACAACTAGTAAATGTCTCATAAAGGTTAAAGTTATGGCATAACTGTTGTTGGTGTTGTGAAAGAAATCTTCCTGCCTGAATGTATGAACTTCTGACATACAAAAAACTGTAAAATCAACTTTAAATATTTTGTTTCATAGTCTTTATACTGTTAATGTTTACATTTAAAAGACAAGAAGATTACTGGTGTTGATCTTGCAGATTTGCATGAAGCCTGTTTAGGTGTGTTAATTAAATACCTGCAGCACCACACAGCAGCAGTATCCAAATAAGCATCTCCAGTGCAAGACAGTTGCCTACACTGGCATAACAACAGTAACTTCATTGCTTATCCTATAGATTATCCTGGATGTGGAGACAGATGGAGACTGATCAGGAAATCCCTGTGTACTTGTCTTGACCTCAGACAGGTGAGCTGTCATTCACAGAGTCACAGTTTATCAGCTGCAGTTAAATCATTTGTTACAAAGATGCCATTTATTTTATGGTTGGCAAATTAGTAGTTAGATTATCATCACATCTGAAAAGAAGTTTCAGTATTTATGAATTTATAAATGAACTGGGCTGTCAGTTATTCAGTTTGATAGTTTGATTAGTTCAGGTTTCAATTAACGTGCTGTCCAGTATCGCGTGATTGACAGATATCGCGTGAGTTCCGTCGCTCTTAGCGTCTCTGTGGTGGGTTTGTCTGAACGCAGCTTTGAGGAACACAATGTTGAAGCGTCCTCCTGTGTCTGAATGACAGAACACCGTTCCTTCAGCAGCAGAGGGGGCTGTTAGTTAGCCGTTAGCCCAGGGCTAACCTGAAATACATGCGGGAGTCCTGCATTCACACTACGAGCTCTTAGCGTGCTACCACACAGCTAATTCTAACGGGCACTGTTCATGCCGCTTAAACGTGTCCAGTAACACACCAGCGTGCTGAATACACTCTCCGTGTCTCTGTGAATCCGTCAGTGTGCGGTGTGAGTGAAATACCTTGTGTGGGATGGGGAATGACCTTCTGACAGCATGGAGCGCTAGCTGCTTCTCTCTCCCCCCTCCGCCGCTGGACACGGACAGCCGGGCCGCGTGTCTCCCCGCCGTCAGCTGGAGGCGAGGGAACGACTGAGGAACACTACAGGGTCGCAGTGTACGCAGGATATTCATGGACAGCATTGTCGGCTTGTTCGCGACCCTGACTCACTCATTCAACTGCAAACTTCACTCACGCTGAGAAGCCTGCTTCTCTTCTTCGTCTTCGTCTTCGTGTTAAGGCCCTTTAGAGGGACCTGGGTGTAATACTGCCCTCTGCAGGTAGGCAAGAGACATCAGACCCCAGTGCTACATTTGGATTTGTACACTGTTGCCCATAAAGTTGGAATAATTTAGTTGTCAGACACATTCCTCTTTTATTCCTGTTTATACACATCAGTATCACTGTTGACCAGGTTCAGTGATTACATACTGAGTCCATGGCTGTGTTGTCCTTTTCCAGCTTCAAATCTGTATGCAGTAAGTCCCATCCATCCATTGTCTAATACACCGCTTAATCCTCTGTATGGTCGCGGGGGGGCTGGAGCCTATCCCAGTGTCCCAGTGAAGGCAGGGAAAGGCAGGGGACACCCTAAACAGGTCTGTCGCAGGGTTACACATATAGACAGACAACCAAGCACGCTCTCATTCACACCTACGGACAATTTAGAATAATCAATTAACCTCAGCATGTTTTTGGACTGTGGGAGGAAGCTGGAGTACCTGGTGAAAACCCACACTGCACAGGGAGAACATGCAAATTCCACACAGAAAGATCCCAGATGTCCTAACTGGGATGCGAGCCAGGGATCTTCTAGCCATGAGGCAACGCTGCTAACCACCGAGCCACCGTGCAGCCCTACTGTGAATCATTTCCATCCAAAAGTGGCATAGTGTCATCTCCATGAACTGAGAAATATATATTGGCTAATTGAAGAAGAAACCTTTATTTGTCACAAATACATTTTTACAGCATTGTGAAATGTTGTTTTCACAGATCCCAGTTGGGGTCAGAGCACAGGGTCAGCCATGGTATGGCCTCCTGGAGCAGGAAGGGTTAAGGGCCTTGCTCAAGGGCCCAACAATGGTTGCATTTGGGTTTGATCCTCTGACCTTCTGATCAGTAGCCCAGAGACTTAACTGTTGCACCACCACTGCCCCAAATTGCTTCTCTTCCATGAAAAAACTGGCACCGGCCATTACAAAGCACAGTCTTTAGCATCCACAATTCTTGATCACTGTTTGATTTTAAGCAATTGTTACGATAACCACCTTAGTTTCACTGGAATCTGCAGATTGATGACATAAGTGAAGCCTACTCTAACTAGATAGCAGTGTTGCAATGCCCCCAAAGACATTCCAAATGTAACTGAGTACACTTTTGCAGCAGCTGTGTTAAAGTTAACGCATCCTACCCATGTACCAAACAGCATTCAAAGATTTTTGCTAGAGCTTCACCACTTATAGCTCTCTCTCTCGCATCCCATACACTGATTTCATTCTAGTTGATATTTTTAAGAAGCACAATCTCCAGGTTGACAGTTACCTTAGAGGAAATAGCCCCATCTGTGAGCACAGGGTATAATATAAATAAAGTCCTAGAGACAAGTGGTCCTTTGAGTTTACCTATGAATGTATGCAGTCTTACAATTAAAACCTGAGTGTTGTTGAACCAATTAAATATATGTTGGATGCTAAAGAGAACAACACTGTACAGGATGTCCCTATTCTTGAATCCCTGCCGGTGTTGTTGAACAGGAAATACACTGGAGACAAGACAGTTTGTAAAACAGATCATAGAACTTGTGGTTGCCCCAGTCCACGTTGAAAAGTCTGTTGCATACCTGGAGAACAAAACCCAAACTACAGACAAGGATATCAAGAGGCCTACACATGCATACACCAGGGACGTTATCACCAGGCAGTAAGGTTTGTTTGGTCCTTTTGTGAGACTTTGAACCATCAGGTTTAAGGCAAAACACAATTTCTTCTAAAAGATGAATAAAGGTTCCACTGTCATTGGCTGTGAACAAGCAGCTTATAATTGGGTCATAAACCAGTGTTGGATGTCTCAGATGTATCCATTGTCTCATTATAGAGCCTTTGAAGGAAGATCTAGCTCAAACTTTTAAAAAGAGAGATCTGTCTGGAATACAACTTGTGAAACTGCTTGGAGCAAGAGAATAAACTACAGGGCAGGTATAGTAGTTGCTCATGAGTCTGAAGTTGGTTTGCCTGAGTTTGGGGGAATTCATCTAATAGGCATTTTGTATGACAGAATGCTTTTTTTGTTTTGAGACTGCTGTGTGGATGGTGAACAAGATCCTGAGATAGTAAATGAGAGCTTTGCCTTCCTGAGCCCTGAATCGAAGAGTTACAGTTAGAGATGCAGAGGCACTCATCTTGAGGCATCCATGCTTACCCAGAAAAAGACTCAGCTATAGAGGATGGAAGATCATTTTCAGATGCAAGTTGTTCAACTACTGCACTCGCCTCGCTCTCTGCAAAAGGTGTTTGCAAAGCAGTTGGGGCAGCAGAGCAAAACACGAGAGATACAGCTGCCATGATGACCATAAGACCTTTTTTTTTACTGTAGATCTTTGCCCTTTCAGCATTTTGTCAGTAAAAGATTCATAAATATCTATTGCAGTGGTCAAAAACACTTAAGGGGAAAAAATCATGTTAAAGAATCCATAGTTAGGTGGCAGCTTTAAGATCTGCACTCTGAACTAGTAGCCCCCAGGATTATTAAATGAGCGACATGTTGATGTTCATCATTGTTTCTAGGCAATATGATAAAAGTAATAATAATGATGCATTGGTTTTATACAGCACTTTTCTAGGCACTCAAAGATGCTTTACATTGCATTATTCATTCACTCTATACTCCATGGTGGTAAGCTACGTATGTAGCCACAGCTGCCCTGGGGTAGACTGACGGAGGCCAGGCTGCGTCATCAGTCCCTCCAACCACCACCAACCACTCACTCTCACACTGCATCCACCCAGGCTTCCTGGTGTTCCCTCACGGTCTCCCATCCAGGTACTGACCAGGCCCAACCTCTCTTAGCTTCCAAGATCTGACAGGATCGGGCATCCACAAGGCGGTATGGCCCTATAAACTCCACTAGTTTAATGCAGTTTAATGCAGCTTTTGCAGAAGTAGTGTCCACATCGTGTAGCGACAGGATCGGTAAAAACATCCAGACAGATGCAGCACAGAAACTGCTCTTCAGACAGCAGTAAAGTGAAAGTAAAAGTGAAAGACTCCTTTACACAGTATATACAGTGTAGCATTATTAATAATATGTCTTTAAATTACTGGTGTACCTGACACACTGATTAGACACGTATAGTACTCTTGGTGTAAACATATACAGTATACTGCCTAGTAAGCACAGTGGTGTCAGTACGTTTGTGAGTCATGTGTGTGTTAATAGTGACTGATTAACAGTAACTATAAATATACTATATGGGGGCTCACCTTCCTTACTCAGGTGACTGCCTGGCTGTGACTGTATCTACAGAACTGAGTCTCTCTATTCTCAGGCTGAACCTGCCATAGCAGAGCTGGACACCACGATCTGATACGCCCACATGGGGGAGACAGCAGGCCTCAAATAAAATGTTTATACAGGCACACATTAAATCCAACACATCAGATGCTGACTCAAATATCAAAAATCATTTAGGCAAAACAATTATCATGAATAATAATATATTAATTATAATGTAAACAAAATGTAGGAAAGTACAAATAATAATAAAACAAAGCAGTCGTAGCATACTCAAAAGTTTTATTTTTTTAGCAGTATTTGCAAGTTCATTTTATCAACATATTTATCTATATGTTAATGTCATATCACAAGAATGAGTGGAACATAGCACAGCTGTGTCTCATGTGCAAATACACTACTGTATGTGAAACAGAATAATGACATTTATTTCTATTAGGCACTAACAACATGTTTTTTTCTGATTTCTCAGTCATACAGTATCCCACGTCCATGGTTCTGATATTGCCAGACTCTATAATCTCCCCTACATAATTAAGAGATGATTTTATGGTGAGATACATACTAAAACATCATTTTAATCATGCAATTTCCCTTAATATAATAGCCAATATAAAAAGTCTAATCACATCAAATGGTGAAAGATCTTGATAGCAGCCTCCTGGATTACACTGTTATTTGACAGTTAAAACTCATCAGAGACAGCAGGAGGTTCAGAGTATAGCTTTGGGCAGTGAATGTGTCCTCTAACTCTGGGGTTCTCATTTGTAATAGCCTCCCTATCAGCACTTCCTATTTCATTTACTTTATTGATAGACCATTGATAAAACATTGAAAAAACAGTATTACAAAATCACATTGTGAGTTTGCAGGGAAAGTATAAAAATCAGAACACAGAGATAATAGCCAATGGTTTTAAACCTCAGAGATCACAGTAAATGCACTATGCTACACTATACAGTCTGCAATACTGCTAATTATGCTGCAAGAACATGAATAGTTACAGCCCATCAAAATGAAAAAAATACAATAGTACTTTATAAATAACGAATGAGATATAGTTTGACAATGTAACGTTGATGCAGAACACTGTACGATAAAATATACGGTGTGAAAAGATTTCGTCTTGCCCCTGCTGTAACTTTAAAACGTGTGGCCTTTTGTATTTCAGTTGCACTAATAAATGACTTTGAAGACACTTTGTTAATTACATGTATTTGGAAGAAGCCTGCTTCAGCTGAATCATACTGGAGTGGTCTCTTCTGTATAATGTTGGAATTATCATTAAAAAAAAACATATTAAAGTGATATCATGAGATGTAAACATACATAGTCAAACACACTAACAATACTGTCAGTGCAGTTTAAAATACATTGTCATGGGATGGAATGCACAGAAAGTGCTACAGTACATCTGAAACATATCAGGGCCGCAATAATCAAATGCTTCAGTTATATTGATTAATCTGATTAAACACCAACTTTTGATGCATTTCAGCTCATGACAACATGAGTGATTATTCTTTTCTTTGGACCTTTCCCTGAACTGAGGAAAAGTACAAACACAGTACTCGAAGTGTCAGTGCAAACAAAACGATGCATTTCATCTTCTGGACATGCTAGACGTTATTTTTTTGACCCAAGAGCTACTATATGAACTGCTGTGATGCAGATTAGAGCCTGATCAATCTGTCTCCATGTCAAGGATCATTTAATTAATGAAGTTACCATTGTGTTGTCCATCAGTCCATTATCTATACACTGCTTAATCCTCTGTAGGGTATAGCCTATCCCAGCTGACTAAGGGTGAAGGCAGGTTACATCCTGGACAGGTCACCAGTCTATCACAGGGCCACACATAAAGACAGACGACCAAGCACACTCTCATTCACACCTACAGACAGTTTAGAGTCACCAGCATGTCTTTGGACTGTGGGAGGAAGCTGGAGCACCCGGTGAGAACCCACGCAGGAGCAGCTCCACACAGAAAGACCCCAGGCTGGGAAACTAACCCAGGACCTTCTAAGCGTGTGTCAGCACTCCTAACCAACACATCACCGTGCTGCCCCTATTCTGTTGTGCTGAGCGTTAATGAGCCTGTCTTTGGAGATGCTCATATGGGTCCTGCTGCTGTCTGATGTTGCAGGGACTCAATAAGCTCAGAGGAAAAAGTCCTACAAACAGCTGGAAGCAACAAACTAAACTCCCTGCCTATTCCAACAAAAGGGCAGGTAAAGTGTCCACTAGTTCTGCTGCCCCTCATTTTAGCTACCTAGAGAAACGTATCAAAAGCTACCAAGAAATACAAAAGTGATATTCTCTTCCTCATTTGCACTTAGATTGTGCTATTAAGCATATTTCCCAGCATGTTTTGGACCCATGTCAGACAGAACTGCATCATAAATTGAGGCTTATGGGTACCAGTCCAACTGCTGATGGTGTCATTACTCTGTACCTTTTACAATGTGCAAATAAAATTGACTTCATAATGATAAGTTAAAGCAAAAATAGGAGGCTTGTCCAGTCTGTCTTCAAGAGGATATCTTCCAAAGTGATTTGTTCCGTTTGTTTTCAGTGCTGAGCTCCTGTGAAAGTGTATCAATACAAAGAGAGAAGTTGCTAAAAAGAGTCTGGAGGATCTGCTCTCAATCTGAAGGGGTTACACTGTTTACATTGGAAGCGTGAAAGGGATCTCTCAGCAGACAGCAAAAACAAGAGGAATAATAAGTCAAGCAACAACTACAGGGTCACTCCTTTGAGTTCCTCTTCATTTCACACAAAAATATAGTCAGTGTGGTTGACAGGTGAAATTATCAGAGGAGCAGAGTTCACACCACCATGATTAAGACCAGGACTGAAGAAAGGGAGCAGTTTCTCAGTGAAACAGCAGTCAGTGAACGAGTAGAGATGGACTGCTTCATCTACATCATAGAAAGAGACCAGCCCCTCCTCATAACTCACAAACACTCCCACCCTCTGTGGCCTGAGGTTCAGACTGAGGCTGACAACAGGGCTGGTCAGAGTTAGGTACTCATTTCCATTCCTCAAACCCATGGCCCAGTAGCCGTGCACAGGACTTAGTGGAATTATTCCCTTCCTGTTTACTGACTCTTTGGCTACTCCCAGAGTCCAATCTGTCTTCCCTGTAACCTGAACCTCGTAGTAAAATCTTCCAGAAGAGATACTCTGCTGTCCTAACACATTGTTATAAAGAGAAAACCTCTCCTCGTTGTCTGGCAGGTCCCTCCTTACCTCACCACACCAAACTTGCTTCCCATCATCAGACAGGATGAGCCAGGGGTTCGCTGTGTGAGGCTCAAGAATCACATCCACTGTGTAATGCTGGACCCTCCTCAGTCTGGCCCCATGAAGCAGCTGCTCCTTCTCTCTGCTGAGCGTCTCCTCCAGCTTAGCTACAGCTTCCAACACTGTCCCCTCATATGGCGGTGGACGGATGCTGACCCCTGTCCAGTTCCTGGTGTGCAGGGCAGAGCTCACACAGGTGAGGTTTTGGAGGAGGTGAAGATGGTCTTCAGTGTGTGAGAGCTGCTGCACCTCAGCATTTCTCTTCATCAGTGCAGAGATTTCTCCTTCCAGTTCTGTGATGTAGCCGTCTGCCTCTTCCTCTGTCCTCTTCTGCTTCTCTTCGATCATCTCAATGAGCTCGTTCAGACCTCTCTCTGCAGTCTGCATCAGAATGGTGAAGATCCGAACACCATTTGCGATCTCTGTCTCTGCATCTTCCTTACTGTGTATTTTCAGCTGTTTAATCCTCTGACACTTGAGCTGTCTCTCTTGGATCATCTGCTGGATGTTAGCCTCTTCCTGCTCCAGCTCAGCCTTCTTTATTTCAAATTCATCTTTCAGAGAAGCAATGTTGTGCGACACATGTTCTGTGACAGTGCAGTGTGAGCAGACACATGTCTGGTCAGTCTTACAGAACAGCTCCAATGGTTTTCTGTGCTTCGTACACACCCTCCCTTCCATGTTCTCCACAGGATCAGTCAGCAGATGTGTTTTCAAGCGATCAGATGTCTGATGAGGATCCAGGTGAATAATGCAGTAGGAGGCAAAACAAGTCAGGCACGACTTGAGAGCCTTGAGTTTGGTCCCAGTGCAGACGTCACAGGGGATTTCTCCTGGTTTGGCAACTTGTATCTCCGAGCCGTCACCTGCTCTCTTTCTAGCCGACTGCTTGAACTCAGCAGCCATCTCAGAAATGAAAGTGTTGACAGGCAGTTCAGGTCGTGTTGTGAAATGTTTTTTACACATGGGACACTGGCACCGAGCACTGTTAACCTTCCAGTGTTGTGTAATGCAGCTTTTGCAGAAGTTGTGTCCACATGGTATAGTGACAGGGTCGGTAAAAACATCCAGACAGATGCAGCACAGAAACTGCTCTTCAGACAGCACACAGCTGGTTGCTGACATGGTGACACACTGAGAACACAAGCCAGAGTAAAGTGAAAGTAAAAGTGAAAGACTCTTCCACACAGTATATACAGCATAGCATTAATAAAATATGTCTTTTAAATTACTGGTGTACCTGACACACTGATTAGACATGTATAGTACTCTTCATGTAAACATACACAGTATATTGTCTAGTAAGCACAGTGGTGTCAGTACGTGTGTGTGTCATGTGTGTGTTAATGACGACTGATTAACTGTAACTATAACTGACCCTACCGTATACGCTGAGGAATGCTGAAGGAGAAAAGCCTGATGATCTTAATGAAGTTTTAATGATCAGATCCAGACACTCATGTCGGCTGCAGTTCAGCAGTTGCTCCGAGCTACTTTAGGTCATAAACAAGGAAGCAAGTAGCTGAATCACCCCCCCTCTTTTCAGTGCTGCTCCACCTCCTTCCACTGAACTGTGTGCGTGTGTGTGTGTGTGTGTGTGTGTCCTTCCATACTAAAGTACTTAGATTGTTTTTATCTTCCTGCTTTGTGTTAGTTCTGTTAAGCACATTACACAGGAATTTTAGAGCACAAAATTGCTAGTTTTTTAGATATAAAGTAAGATCTTTTGTACTACAGAAGATACATCAATAGAACAGTCTTACGGGCTACTGTTGGTTTTAGGAGGCTGACCGATCTGAAGAAAACACTCAACACTTAGTGTAACTTAATTTGAATGGTCAAAGCTACACCTCACTATCATTTTGCTACAAGGGGAAACACAGCTCTGGCTTGGTTGTGTTTCTTTAAACCAGTCACAGCCATCCTGGGCTGGGCTAAGCCAGGGAGACACTTGTTTTGATGGAGCAGTTTTACATGCAGAGACGTGAAAGTCATCATTACAATGGCTAATTCACTGTAAAAGAAAACTCCACTAAAACCAATACCTGTTGTCTGTCAACTTTGAGATAACACTTTTACTGATCAAAAAGACAGACACAGTTTGATAATCGGTGCCAAACAGGCCTGCCTGTAGTTTAGCTCTACAGGAGCTCACTGGGCTCATTGGCCATGGTCCTGTCCCAAATTATAGCTGTCAGAACATGAAGTGAGACTGAATTAGAGTCAGTATTTCTTCTCCTTGATCTTAAAAATGGACACATTACTAATGAACATCAAATAAAACTTTTGGCTCTTGGCTCTTGGCTTGACATTTTGTGCAATGAAACTAGCTTTTGATGGGTTTTCTATAAGACTGCCACAGTCTCTGGTTGGTGTAGGATGACAATAGACCATGCTCTGCTGGGCTTCCTGACTTGTTTATTACACTCTGAGGAATTATTGTAGTGAAATGTTAAATATCTGTTTCAAACAGACTACTGTGACTGTACCTGCAATTTTAACTGTAGCTTTTACTAAAGACTTTGAGATGTGAGACTTAGCTACCCTAGTTTCTGTGATATTGTAGTCAGTGACTCAAAATGATGATGATTTATGGGGATTTAACTTGATGAGAATCAGTAGGAGATGGCTAGGGTGGATGATGGCTGTACAAAGTGCTTGGCTGTCACACCAGGGACCAGGATCACATTGAGACTGAGTCTTTGGTTGAGACAACATTTTTTTAAATGAATGTTGCTGATCCCCAAAAATGGTTGTTATGTTGAGGAGGCTAACTGGCTTTGGAGCTGGGCTGGGCAGGCCGCCAGAAGACCAGAGGCTGGAGCTCTGGAGTTGGCAGAGTAGCTGGTGAAACTACTGAGGAATGGTAAATAGTAAATGGTCTGCACTTATATAGCGCCTTTCTACCTTAGTGGCACTCAAAGCGCTTTACAATGTGTTTCTCATTCACCCATTCAAACACCAATGGTGACAGACTTCCATGCAAGGTGCCTGCCTGCTATTGGGAGCAACTTGAGGTTGGTGTCTTGCCCAAGGAGACTTCGGCATGTGGAGGGGCCGGGGATCAAACCGCCAACCTTGCGATCAGCGGACAACCCGCTCTACCACCTGAACCACAGCCGCCCCAAGATGAGGAAAAAATGAGGACAGGGCAGGCAATCAAGAAAGTGGAAAAGACACACAACAGAAGAAAACAAAAAATACCAGCAACATACAAGCTCAGAAAATTCAAACTGAATCAGGAAATAACTAAAAAGAGAGACACAGAGTGCAAAAAGAGGGAGACAGCAACCAAAACTACTAGAAAACCCAAACCTATGACACATAGTTAAATGATATTGTAGGGTCGACTTACTGACCTTGCAGATTATTTTAGTTTTACCTTCTGGGCTGTCCGGATTCACAGTCTGCAAGGTGTTCTAGTTCTTTACCTTTTCACACTCGCTTTTCAAGCTGATGATCTCATCTTTCAGTTTTTGATTTCTCTTTGTTTCTTCTGTGCGTCTCTGCTGCTTTGTTGTACCTAGTTATACTGTATGGCAAGGAACACATACGCAAACCGTCAACCATTATAATGTCATTCTTTATGCTATTAAATGAAAAAAAAAACCTGGCACTTAACCGTAAACATAGAGACACACATGTATACATATTTAGAACATTTTACAGAATAAGAGCTGAGTGATGCGCTCTTGTCTGTGTAAATTGTTGATTGAGTTCACAGTGCTGAGAAGTATGTTACTAGTTTAATTGCACTTTCCAGTGATGTTCAGGTAGTGTTGGTGTTGTCAAAGTCTAAACTGGTAAAGAAATTCCAGCTGCTTCTTTCCACCAAGCGCTGGCAGCACAAATAAACACCAAGGAAAAAAAATCAAGGAGTTTTGACAAGAAAGCTCTGTATGTTTTCCACCAGCCTTTTCACAATCACAAAGCATCCTCCAGGAAAGCTGAGCACACCCCCAGCTTTGGATAGCTGGTCTGGAGTCAGTCTTGCATTGTCTTCTTATTTATTCTTTTCATTTCCTTTTGCTGGAGATCCTCATCTTTAAATACAAAAAACAAAACCAACAAAGAAACTGTTTGTTAAAACATAGTGAAAAACCAGACAAAAACCTGAACTTTTTTAGGCTCTTGTAGGTTCAAGTTTCCAGCCGTAGTTCTCTTCTGCCCCATAGTACAGTCAGAATGCACTTCAGCACACAGAATTTGCTTGGTTAAGTTGTGAAAAGATTGGCCTCAACAGACCCACAGCTCATTCCAGGGAATTTGGGACAGTTGGTTAAAGCAGGCTGTCCCCTAATTGCAAGGTTGGTTGTTTGATCCCTGGATCCTCCATGTGCCAGAGTGTCCCTTGGTAAGACACTGAAACCTCAAGTGGCTCAAGATGGCAGGCAGGCACCTTGCATGGCAACTAGGCCACCATTGGTGAGATGAATGAGTGAATTAGTAATACATTTGCAGAATCTAATATAAGTTAAAAGATACTATATAAATGCAAACCATGTACCATTTTGTGATTAAAATCGTCTTGACAGGTATGCTGTCTCCTGTGGCAGACTAGCAACTGCATCCCACCAGTTTAAACAGGCTCATAACACTGTTATTACCTACACCAAGGAGGTTATGTGATGGCCGGCGTTGCTTTGTTTGTTTGTTTGTTTGTGTTCAAAATAACTCAAAAAGTAATGGAGGGATTTGGATGAAATTTTCAGGAAATGTGTGAAATGGGACATGGAATAAATGATGACATTTTGGGACTGATCTGGATCACCATCTGGATACAGGATTTTTTTTTTTAATGTAAGTGTAACCGGGTGGACAATTAAATGTGGTTTACTCTAAAAGCCACCAGAGGGCACTCTTGTTTTTGGGGTAACCCCCTGTGACCACATGAAATTTTGGGTCTCCACGCGTCAGACAGCGCAATGGCAGAGTTCCTTTCCTTCCTGAGCGACATACGCACGGTTGGGCCGGCATTCTTATCTCTGTCTAAGAAGCTGGGAGGCTGTTAGGAGCTGCCGCGCTAGAGGCCACGCCTGTTCATTAGGTCGGATGGGGTGAAGGTCACATTGTCGGTAGGACATTTGAACTGTATGTAATTACATTTGTATCTGTAACGTTCCATAGAAAATATATGAATTGGGAGATTTTGTTGGGGGTGGACTGAAGCTCCTTGGCAGAGGTATGTGCTCTCTGAGTGCTTTTCTAATTGTCCTTAATTTCCTCTTAGATGCTTGCAGTAGTTATAGTAGTATCTGAGAGCTTCACATAAATGAAAGTAGTGAACCTCATAACTTATCTACAAGGCCCAATTGTGATTATCTGACAAATAGAAATAGCTATTTTCCTCCATCTACTGTGAAGAAATGTTATTTATTAATCAGTATAAGTCCAGTTAATGGACAGGGATTAAAACATGGAATTATTTATAGTTGTCTCATCTATTTGAAGAAGCTATTTTGTCCCTACCTTTGATTAGTATGCTTCAAAAGCTGCTCCATTGTTTCTGTCACATCTGATTATGTCAGTTTGTCAAAGCCGGGGCAATGTGTGCATGAGTGCACATGTGACTGTGATATGTTTAGGATTGCCTAAATAGACCGCGTAATGCCCAAGACATCCAAGAGATCCGCATAATTAAGGGAAATGTATCATTCAGACCTTTATTATTAGATATTCATTTTTTAGCCCTGTTGCAGTTTTGTAATTTCTTGTCCTGCTTCTTTCATGCCTTTCTCTTTGGTCGTAATGTGTTGGTACTGAGTAGCAACGTAGCTGTTCAGTCTTCCCAATCCCTGGTGCAAATTCTGAATCTGGGATGCTGTACATGTACTTCCCTTTTCTCCCACACCATGTCATGTCCAATTCACCTTCCACTGACATCCCCTCCTTGCTCCTACTCTCTTTCCCCTCTCTTTTTATGCCCTGAGGTTACATATTCTCTTCTTTTGCCACTGTACTGCTCTTATATGCTCCCACATATGTGTATGTCCATGCGGTGTGTGTGTGTGTGTGTGTGTGTGTTATGTGTGTGTTGATGTGCTTCAATGTCGAGATTGCATCACCAAAAATAACTTGTATTAACTCATGTGCAGACACACACACATACACTCTATTACAGCCATTTTGCTTCTTGTCATTTAAAGAGTCATGACAGCAGGAACACAGAGTCTCTCTCTGCATTGCGGGAACGTATGATATTTATAGAGCGACGACAAGTAGATGGCAAAACATGATGTAAAGCAAAACACCCAAGACTACTAGGTGCTTTTCCTGAAGTGTCTGGGTTAACATTGATTATTCTGTAAACTCAGCACATTAGGCCTTTGAGCGAATGGTCAGTTCTAATAGTCACAGAGAGGTGTGAAGACCTGGGCAACTAGGACAAGACCTAAATCGCTGAAACAACAGGAATTATGGGGTGCGTGACCACACCATCACCCTCAGTGGTAGCACATGCTCTTAGGCCAGCTTACCTTGCCTACTTGTTGCTCTGTGAGTTATTTGTCGTGCTACTTCGTGCTGTCTCTGTGCTCAGCTCCTCCCTGCTTGCTGTCCTCAACAGCCCCCAGCCAACTCACCAACCTGCTTGTCCTCCAACTCCTCGTCTGCCAGCTTACTCTCAACCACCAGTCCAAGCTCCTCAGCTCCCAGCTCTCTCCCTCCTCGGGCATTCAACACTTCATCAGCCTAGCCTCTGGCCTCTCTCTGTCTTCCTGCTCAACAGATTTCCCTGCTAAACATTCCCCTCAGGCATTGACAACAGTCTTTTTCAATAAACCTTTTTAACTCTCTCAAGCATCGGTGGTCTGCATTTGGGTCCACTCATTCTGTTCACCAGCCTTAACAGTAGCAACAGTCACATTACATGACATCAAAGAATCAGGAAGTTTCATACATTAAATGAAAAAAGCAGAGAAATAAACTGTCATTAAAAAGTGTCAGTGGCAAAAGCACAGAAAGTCTGCAGATGCCACATGAGCATAGAACAAATCTTGATAGATACAGTAAAACATGACAAAAGTACTGAGCCAAACAACTCTTTGATGTTTTGGATTTAGTGTGGTTTATCATGCTGGCATTTGGATTACATGCTGAATGCCGCCGTCCAATTAGAATGAGGAGGAATTAGTATTCAGACGGACTTTACTTTGCATGCTGCATGCTGTGGGGATGTTAACGCCTGCTGGGATGACGTGGAGTGTGCATCCCCACAGGCTGAATTATGTGTTACTCTATGTATATTGTAGTACTCTACCACAGGGGGTGGAGGTATTTCAGGCTCCCGATTTACATCAGCTTGATGAAGTCATTTACTGATCCAACATCTTTATTTACACTAGAGATACATCGAACTTTTGATTTGATTTGACAACCAAGAACACATATTAAGAGAGTAGTTGGTAATCATTTCATTATTTTTGCATGTATCATATTCTTTTCCATGTACACATTTCAGTCTATAGGAAACTAGAATCACCATTTTGTGGTTGTAGACCAACCAGTCAAGTAGCGATTGTCCCCTTCTGTTCCTGAGGCATGGCTTTAAACAATAATCAGAAAAGAGTTTTTCCAGAACATTTGCCACGGTGAAGTGGACCTTTGACCTTGTGGATATAAAATGCAAACACACATCAAATGTAAACACTTGTGCAATATTCTGTCATTCTTAGTGTAGGATTCTTGAATTAGGGTGAATTCTGTGAGGTCACAGTGACCTTTGAACACCATCAGTTTATCCTTGAGTCCAAATGAACATTTGTGCTAAGTTTTAAGGAGTCCCCTTGGTGTTCCTGGTATATTGTGTTTATAAACTGGGACAGATGGACACATAACCATAAAGATAATTCCTCTGGCTACAGCTGTTCCAAGCATGGTGGTATAAAAGTAACTTTAAGACATCATAAGAGTTTTATAAAAGCAGCATGTTGTGAACAGCTTATTCCGTTCACTCATCATATACTATAATCTATCTCAGCCATCAGTGAGAGCTTACAAACTAGTTTTCATGTAATATCATGCCATACAATGAACCACTGGGCTGTAGCATCAAGTTATTTTTGTACCAACAAAAAATCTATCTAATAACCCGACCGGTCGAGGCAGATGGCTGCCCTCCCTAAGCCTGGTTCTGTCTGAGGTTTTTTCTTCCCCCTCCCCATCCTAGGGGTTTTTTGGTTCCTTTACACCTGCATATAATGTGATGCAAAATATGATATTCTTAGATGCCATTACACCAAATGAAATTATTATATAAAATAAGTCAAATGCCATATATTGCCAATATTCCATAGTTATGCATATTCTAGAAATGAAGGTCTAAGTAGACAGCACATATAATGCTATAACCATGGGCCTCTGACAGCTTAATCAGACAACCTTCAGATGAAACATTGAATCACAACCACTGCTGTTCACTGCTCCACATGTCCCTGGTAGTTCTGATTCCAGTACTGCGCTGTTATACACTCATTAGACTTTTTAAAAGGTCATTTAAGCTTATTCAACTTGTTTGATCACATTTTTTTTTAAGATTTATTTTTGGCATTTTCAGCCTTTATTAGAGAGGACAGGACAACGGATAGAAACGGAAACGGAGGACAGAGTGGGGAAGGACATGCAGTAAATGGCCGACGTCAGACTTGAACCCTGGCATAGCCGCTATGCCTCTGCATGCGGGTCCCGTGACATAACCACTACGCTATCAGGGCACTCGTTTGATCACATTTTTAACCTTCCTCCTGTGTTAGGGTAGACACCGACCCATTTTTAGGTTTTAAATGCTAAAGTACCAGATAAATTTGTTTATTGAATAAAATTTTTTTGACTTTGTCAGGAAACTCAATTTAAACAAAATAAAACAAACAAACAAAAAATTTAATTCTATTATAAAATGCTCCGGTGAAAATGATGACTTCCTTTTGTGTTGCTACGGTCGGTTTCTACCTAGTAACAATATAAGATAATAATTAGTGTCAAAACTGAAATCATAAACAGGGACTTCTCTCTTTGCCTGTTTGTCTCCTTCCCTGAACAAACAAAGCAAACAAAGATGGACATGTCCACACATGTAAGGCATGCATAGGACCAGTACAGTTGAGAGCTGCTGACTTGCAGAGTACACATCTCAAGTTTACAGCATGCAAAAATGAGAAGATTTACAACAAGCCAAGCTCTGGATCACATCTTTGTTGAAAATGAGGCAGAGCAGCATAGTGATACAGATGAGCAGGTTTCTGAGGAGTAGGACGATGTAGATTATCAACCAGGAGGTCAGTGGTGCTGAAGCTGCTCCTGCTCCTGCTGAAACATTCAGATCCAATGGTGGTAACATCTGTTGAAGCGCATCACCTCCTTACTTACATGGCAGGGCAGCTGCTGCAAATGCCATCAAAATGAACCCTGGGACCACAAGGTTTGCTGTGACAAGAGTAAGAGACGTCAAATCATGTTTTGATCTGTTTATGCCATTGTCACTAAAAATTCACGTCAATGTTGTTGTTCTGACAAACCTTAAAGGAACAAAGTCCATGGCGACATATGGAAAGACAATGGTGGAGAATACCTGGATGCTTGTATTGGTGTTCTTCTTCTTGCTGGAATGTACTGATCCAGCAATGAGGCCACTGATAGTCTCTGGGACGTGTCGACGGGCAGAAATATTTTCTGGGCAACAATGTCACTTCAGACCTTTCGAAGGATGTCAAGAGTCCTCAGATTTGACAACAGAGATACTAGAGCAAAATCTGACAAGCTTCCTCCCATCAGGGATGTCTGGAGGAGATGGGTGCAGCTCCTTCCAATGATGTTCAACCCAGGGCCAGAGGTGACAGTGGAGTTTTGTCCCTTTCCATGGAAAATGCCCCTTCTGGCAATGCATGGCCAGTAAACAGGCATAAAAGTCTGGGCAGCCTGTGATGCAAAAAACAGCTATGCATGGAATCCATAGATTTACACAGGCAAACCTCAAATATTCATTAGCAAACATGGACAGGTCTGGAGCTGCACATGTCTCACAAGAACAACAAACTCTAAATCTAAACCAGTATGAGAAAATAAAACCTATAATACAAGCTTAAAGCAACACAGCGGCTGAAGCCAAAGGCAGGAATAAAAGCAAAAAAAAACTGACACTTGGTTCTGTTAATACTAACAGGTATGCACTGGTCTGCACTACAGACACTTGTATTGTCCCTGAGAACACCGAAAAACACACAGGAATAAAGCAGAAAGGCGTAGATGACTGACATCTCCTCTGTGCGGTCAGATTTTGGGCTGCACACGAACATCCGCATAGGAGTCCACACAGACCTTGTGTGAATTTAGGTGGAAAGACAATGGTTGGGATGGTCTGTAAAATCTTTTGGAAACTCTCTCTGCTAAGAGACCCTCTGGCTATCTGCACACCAAGGATCCTCTATGAATGATGATGCCGTTTTCCAAGAGAACTGATTGGTCAGTCGATGGTGTTTTTATACAGGTTATCTCAAGCATCACTTGCTCTGGAGCAGATTAGATGTTTATAAGTCACGATGGTGAAGTACCATTGTAAGGAGTGAACTACCATCACAGTCCTGAAGACCTAGAATAAAACATTAAATCCTCTTCAGGATGTGCCACAAGTACAGGCTAACACCACTGGCTTCTAAAATACACTACCCCATTAAAATACTGACAGGTGACTCCTCAAAAGTAATTATACATGGAAATTCATATTTTAACAAGTCTTGTGCTTATTTACCAGCTACTTCACACAAAACAATCCCACAACTGGGCCCCCGTGTAGCTCGCTGAGTTAAGGAGCTACCAAGTGGGCGTAAGTCGCCAGCAGCGGTCGTGAGTTCGAGTCCGGCTCACGACCCTTTGCTGCATGTCTCTCTCTCCCACTATCAATAAAATGGAAAAAAATCCCCCTATATATATATATATAAATCCCACAACTATGTCCCATCTGAATCCAAACAAAAGCACTTGGGGTAGTTTTGGTAAAACAGCCATAGGTCGCCTTTTATGTAAAAGTGTACCAGTCTTCAGACAACAAACAATACTAACTGACCACATTACCAAGAGATTTGCTGGTTTAAGCTAATGTGAGAATTGATACATGAACACAGTTTAACATGGTGTAAACTGACAACAGCCAAGCCAACAGCAAACACAGCTGAGTCAAGAGAGGGTAAGGGAGAGAGGAAAAGGAGCAGAGGGAGGAATTTAAAAAGCAAAAGATAGAATTCACTGTGGGAAAAAGAGAGAAAGAGTAGGAGGTGGCAGGAGAGAGAGAGAGGGAGAGAGAGAGAGAGAGAGAGAGAGAGAGAGAGTCGGGAGACAGCAGCTCTCCCAGAGGAGTTCAGGCTCGCAGAGGGAGCAGAGGGAGAGAGACAGCGGGAGAAAAAGAGAGGAAAAGCAGTGTGAACTGACTTTACACTCTGTGAACAGTCACTGCCTTCTGCACTGATCACTGCTGTAAACACAGGAACAGTCCTGGGGTACACAGATACCAGGGGACGAAGAAGAAGGATACAACAAAACAGAAAGAGTGATACAAGACTGAAAAACGGTGGTGTGCACTGAGGCAGAAATCACAGGAGATGAAGAGGGTGAGGCAAAGCTGAAAAGACAGCCTGACAAAAGTAAGACATCTTCATCGCTTCAGAAGAACATCAGAGAGGAAGGAGACCGAAGAAGCGGAAGACAACTGGAAGGACAGAAACTCTTAATGTTACAGAAAACAAGATCGTGGCTTCTGGATGACAAAACATGACACATGCAAAATAATTCCATCTGCAGCTCTCCTCTGTATGTGAGAGGAAGAAATTCGACACAGAGGAGAGGCAGGCAGGAAACGAGAGAGACAGAAGAAGACTAAGCAGAGTTAAGAAAGTTAGAGAGAATATAACAGGGACTAGAGAAGGAGGGACTCAAGCTAACCCTGGAATACCTAACCAGCGCTCTGCTCACCCCTGCAGGGAAGATGTCCAAGTCCTCCTCCCATCTGGTTCGACCTGGATCAGCAGGGTCTAAGAGCCCCAACTTGAGAAAGGAGCTGCAAGGCAATCGCTCATGCATGCTGCGGATTGGAGAGAGGCTGATGAGGGCAGGCAGTGAGGGGAACCTGGTCCAGAGACCTGTTCCCACCCAGAGCCAGACCCACACTTCCTCGGCTCGGTTAGGACAAAGATTAAATGGAAAGACACCACCTCCTGCTGTGGAGGACAAGCCCAGCGAGTGTACAAGAAATATCTCCAAAGGTAAGTTGCCTCCCTCTAACTTAAATGAACACAGTCAGTTCAATGGTATACTTTAATACAGGAAGAAAACATTATTGAAGGCAGCAAACCATACCATAACCTCACAACGAGACGCAAGCTGAGATCACGTTAGTAGATGCTACAGTTAAAGGATGGATTTTCGAGAGCAATACATCGCACCTGTAGTGCCTTTGCTGCCATTCAAAAAGCATTTTCCATTATTTTAGTGGCTCCCAGTTCCCCAGAGGAGACCTGTTCCTTCCAGTGATTGGTGAACAGTTGCATAGAGGCAATGTGAAATTGTGTCACTGAGAATCTGTTGAGTCAAGAACATTCGAACACTCCCTCTTCATACCCAGCATCAGCGGCACCCTCAAGGTCAAATGCTGTTTTCAACCACCAGAGGAATGCTCCAGTTATGTTTCAGAAATAGAGACAGAGACAGAATTCTTCACCAGAACTCGGCTCAGTAGAGAATTGCAGCAGCTGCTTAAAAAGACCTTAAAACAGAAAGATGGAAAATGGCTTGAAGCCATTTCAAAGGATTTTAGGGAGATGGATGATATGATCATGTACTTTAACTGTCAGTATAACTGATCTCCCAGCACAGCTGCTGTCATTTAGCACACAATAGATTTGAGTTGTTTTTGTCAGAAAATGCAATGATAATAGAATATACACTGTTACAGTTTGGTAAACATTGTGAATTTGTCTGCATTAAAACACAGTTTAATAATATTAGTAAGAAGAGAAAGATTTAATGCTGGTTCCAATAAGACCATGTTCAACTAACAACTGAAGTGGATAATAAGAATTTCATTTTAAGTAAACTGTTCACAATCGCTGGCGTTCATATATATTTAAAAGTGAGCTGTAGCTTTAGAGATGCAAGCAGACCTGGTGTGTAAAGACAGAAGAGCTGAAAGGAGCTGGGGCAACACACAGCTCAATCACCCAGACACACACACACACACACACACACACACATGGATGCGCACACATCAGAAAGAATGGCAGCAGTTCATTTCTGGCAGCCATGATGGAGCTGAAAGCAAGACGCTATGGACACTGGTGTGCAGAGCAAAGTGAACAGGCATATGGAACAGGAGGTATTACGGGATTTGGTCAGATTGCATCAGTAAATAAGAAATCACTACAGTTTGTTCTAAACTAAGAACACTTTCCCTACTCTCTGCCACTGGAGCACACCAGCTCACCTACAGACCTGTTTAAACTCTGTAAAACTACTATTTATTACACGCTGGCAGGTTGTAATATTCAAGTGACCATGCCAGCCAAAGATGTTCGAACTGAAACCAGTTGTGCAGACGTATAATGATACAGACAGCCCCACCCTGCAAGTCTACTGTAGATTTGTTATGAATGAGACACCTAAGGTTCAGTTCGGTTTTTGAGACTGTCATCAGTACACTGTGGTGTAAAGGTGATAATGCTCAGCCATGACACTGACTGTTTATTTCACTGTAAAAGAAAAGTAAAGACTTGATTTCATATCATCAGCAGGGAGCAAAAGCAATGTTTGATAGTCTCTTCATCAATAGTCTATCTGATCGCAAACTGAAACAGGCTGCTACATAATGTCAAAACTGTATTAGCAATAGAATGTATCTGAGCTACACAGTCATTAATAGCAGAAGTAAGCATTACTTTATCAGTGTATATACTGCATACTCATGAAGTTACAGTTTTTGTTTTTTCATATGCGGGGTTGTTATGGTGTTATTCTTGACCATACATTTACATGGAGCTCTGAAAGACTTTGTGAAAACTGAATCAGTTGTATCCAAAGCAGGAGACCTAAAGTGAGCGCACCATCAGAAGATCAACACATCAAATCTGGTTCACTGTGAGATAGAAAAGCAGTTTCATTGCAGAATTTATGAAATACAAAACACAAGATTCCAATCAGCAAAAGTCCTGTCAAAGAAGGCTGTCCAGTGGTGTCTCAGAAGATGAGAAGCATCTCTAAACAACTTCTCCAGAGAGGAAAAAAAGGACAGACACTTAGGGTGGGCTGAGAGAAGAAGGATCCATACTGCAGCAGGACAATGTGAGCAACCCTCAAAGCTTTGACTTGAAGACCAAGGAGTGCTGACTGTCAGTTACATCCCCCCACAGTCACCTGTCCTCAACCCCACTGAACATTTATGGCGAACCTGAAGACTTTAGAAAGTCCAGCATTCCTTAGGTCACAAGAAACTCTTTAGAACATTATTGCTTTGGGACAACTCGACTATCAGGTCTGAACAAACTGGTGGAGTCCATGCTGCTGTAAATACTGAGAGATTCTGGCATTCATGGATATTTTTCAATGATTCAACTTTTCACTCTAATTTTTGAGGTAATATTAAAAATTGGAATGAAACATTTTGTATTAAATTGGAAATTCATACACAGAATACAAACATGCTGTACAGTACATACTAATAAACAGACAATACTGCAGAGAAAACATTCATTTATGTATGCCATACAAAAGCATGTTCACCCATCACCACTATCTAACATATCAAATCAGATATTACAGGTTGCTGAAGCTTTGAACAGTGCCATACTTATTGATAAATGATAGGTACAATAACTAAAACCATATAACATACTAACATCATGTCTTTTTAAGGCCATGTGCTCTCTAACAAAAGAAACACTGAGCTGTACAGGAGCAGTGCAGGTTTGCCTCGTTGTTATTCACAAAAAATAATCCTGCTCTCCTTGATGTAGTCAGCTAATGTAGCTTTTTACAGATACAGGCTTCACATGAGTCAAAGAGCCAACAGCAATGTGTGTGTGTGAGTGACTGTTTCATGTGTGCACAGACTATTATTGTCTGTCTCAGGACATTTCTGTAACACTTTATAATGAGGCTACATGACTAAGTCATATGTTAATTCAGTACTACATGTGCAGCTTTGAATGAATCCAGGAATGAATAAATGGAAAAGACTTTTGTTTTTTTACTAGTATTACTCAGAGTCAATGGCAGGCTCATGCTTTTTTATAGACTGACATGCAGAATTCACCCGCAACTCCTTTCACACACTGCCTTAAACGACTTGAATCAACTCCTCATTTGGTTTATTTAGTAAAAAATAACATGAGAAAACTGTACTTACTTGGATTTTAAGACCTCCTGTTGTTGTGGTAAAAGTGCTTTGACTTTTATGATCTTAAAATAAAACTAACCCTTCCCTGAGTCATTGGTGAATGGACCTATTGTATAAGAAAGGGAGGTAGGAGGGCATTTGTCCAGTGTCTCTCTTGTAGCAATAACAACATGTAGCCTCATGCACGACCACGCCGCATATGTAGAAACTAGACTTTGGTGATTAAATTTGCACTTGTTTATCAGGGGCACCACTTAGATATTATATTATTATATACACAGATATTGAAATTAGGCCATCTAAGAAACCTTTATCAAGAACATTTCAGGTTGAGTGGTCATAAATTGATCAACTCTACTTGCATTGATCAGTCTATGGGGCGCCGTTTGTAAAAATTCAATCACTGTTAAATAGGTGACATTTTGTGAACATTTAGTTCACTTTTCTCACATTTAGCTTATTTTTCCTTCATTTGTGACAGAAATTCATGCAAAACAGATTGTTCTATATATTTGTTAAAAATGTGTACACATGAAAAATAAATGCTAAATCTAAATGTTAAATCTAAATCTAAATGCTGAATCTAAATCTAAATGCTAAATCTAAATCTAAATGTTAAATCCAAATCTAAATGCTAAATCTAAACCTAAATGTTAAATCTAAGTCTTAATCTTAAATCACTCGCCAAGTGTAAAGCTAAATATTTAGAAAATATGCAAATTAGGCCGGTCAGCGCCTGTCTACCACGCCCCTTGCCGTAGCCTCAGATCACGAAGCCCCGCCCACACCTCCGACTGCGGCTCAGTGGGTAATGCAGGGGAAGAGGCAGACATGGCGGGCTCGCTCCGACCAGGAGCTGTTTTTGGTGTGGACTGCGCCGGTGAAGCGATACCCTGAAGTGCAGCCCGTACACCGACCATTACCGCCCTCTCCAGTTCATCTGGTCGGAGCGAGCCCGCCATGGCTGCCTCTTCCCCTGCATTACCCACTTGTAGCAATAGGAATTGCTTGTGTATTGTTTGTTCCTACCCGGACAGATTTGTGTGTTACACACCCAGAGAGAAGTGTGCCTGCAGTATGTTGTGGTGGCGGCTGTTAATAAAAGTTCCCTGTGAGCAAGGGTAATGCTCAACCGTCCAGTTTGTATAGTCATTGTGAGACAGAACAAGCTGAAACACCACTGAGCCGCAGTCGGAGGTGTGGGCGGGGCTTCGTGATCTGAGGCTACGGCAAGGGGCGTGGTAGACAGGCGCTGACCGGCCTAATTTGCATATTTTCTAAATATTTAGCTTTGCACTTGGCGAGCGATTTAAGATTAAGATTTAGATTTAACATTTAGATTTAGATTTAGCATTTAGATTTAGATTTAACATTTAGATTTAGATTTAGCATTTAGATTTGGATTTAAGATTTAGGTTTAGATTTAGCATTTAGATTTAGATTTAACATTTAGATTTAGATTTAGCATTTAGATTTAATTTAATTTTTAGATTTAGATTTAGCATTTAGATTTAGATTTAACATTTAGATTTAGATTTAGCATTTAGATTTGGATTTAAGATTTAGGTTTAGATTTAGCATTTAGATTTAAATTTAACATTTAGGTTTAGATTTAGCATTTAGATTTAAATTTAACATTTAGATTTAAATTTAACATTTAGATTTAGATTTAACATTTAGATTTAGATTTAATATTTAGATTTAGATTCAGCATTTAGATTTAGATTTAACATTTAGATTTAGATTTAGCATTTAGATTTAGATTTATTTTTCATGTGTACACATTTTTAACAAATATATAGAACAATCTGTTTTGCATGAATTTCTGTCGCAAATGAAGGAAAAATGAGCTAAATGTGAGAAAAGTGAACTAAATGTTCACAAAATGTCACCTATTTAACAGTGATTGAATTTTTACAAACGGCGCCCCATATCAGTCTCATTCCCACGAGTCGTAAACTCTGATTTCATTGACCTCCAGTTCCCAAACTAAGAAACACACGGTAGAACCGACGATAATTATCCACAAACATTTATTAACTGACACTACAAACAAAAAATAAATGCTGCTAAAGGAGCTTCCTCAGACTGGAATCCTATTTATGTAACACACACACACACACACACACACACTAAGCTGGTTGCAGTGCAGTCAACATATAGGTAACTGCTTGTTCTAATTCAAAGAAGTGATCATTTAAGAACTTGCAGTTGAGTTTGTTTTACACTGCACAGTCATTACTGCCATGGATGACTACATCTGCCATCTCTGGTGCTTTTACTGTAGGTTTCCTTTCCAAATAAGGGGTTTAGAAATCACAGTTATCTTAAGTTGGATGCTTGTTTGTTGAAATACATCCTCTGATTTCAGCATTCTGGCCAGGAAGGTACAATGATGTCAACAACAGAGGCTACTAACTTACTAAAAAACAAAGGTCTTTTATCCGCGGGGCTTTTACCGTCTCATATTACCACAGTACGGTAAATCTTCAGGGCTTGATGAGGTTGCTGGATGCTACACTTTCAGTGACATCAAAACCTCAATTCTCTGTTTTTTGGTCAAAAAAGAGTCTCCCTCCACCAGTAACCCCGTCCTCTTCAGCTGCCTGAGGGTGAGGATCAGTGAGCGAGCCATTGTCATCACAGCCAATTTCGGTGATGAAGGATAAAAAGTTCTCTTGTCAAGTCAAAAAGTATCTGCGCTGGAGTCAGCTTCCTCTGTTCTGACCTCATTATTTTTATGCAGCTCATGCTACTGTTTGTCAGCTGAAGGGAGGGATGGAGGAAGGGAGAGGTACAAAAACTTGTCACTGTTGTTGCAATTGCTTGTTTGTTGTTAGGGGTCAGTGTCAAGGCTTTTTAATGTTCCACATAGTCACGGAGCTGAACTGGGAACTGGGTTGGTAACATGTAGTAGCTGAGGATAGGAAAGATCAGCAGGTGGCAGAAAACAAACTGTAATAGGAATTCTTGCAGAATCTCCATCAATGTTTTCTTGATTAATTTTTTACTTTAATGACAAAACTGTACAACGAGCTATTGTTAAAATTAATTAAAGATATAAAACTAGAAAAGCACTCAGAGAGCACAGACCTACACCATGCAGCTTCAGTTCACCCTCAACACAATCTCCCAATGACAAGGCTAGCCTTAAGGCCAAGTACGGTGTAGTTCCAAGTAGCCTAGCCTCGCTAAGTTAGCTAACCAACAGTATGGTAGCTTACCTGCTTTACAAACGTAATACAAGGGCTTATCCAAATATTTGTTGGTTGTGATGGTATTTGGATAACAATTTTGATATTCGAATAGTCCTGCGCACTGCTGCCGAGCGCTGCCAAGTGCCGCCGAGCGCTGCCGAGCACCGCCGAGGCAGTAGTACGCCGATGATCGCTGCCGAGGTTCTAGTACGCGGACCTACCAACTCTGGTGTCACACTCCGGTGTCAAAAACTCAAAACGCTTTACAATAACTTTGGCCAGATAAAAATAAAAGTAGGAAAGCATTTAGAGAGCACAAACCTCCGCCAAGCAGCTTCAGTCCACCCCCAACACAATCTTCCAATGACAAAGTATCCTTAAATTTAAAAAAAAAATTCTGGATCCAGACAGTGATCCGGATCACTCCCAAAATTTCATCATTTGTTCCTTGTCCCATTTCACACATTTCCTGAGAATTTCATCCATATCCGTCCATAACTTTCTGAGTTATTTTGAACACAAACAAACAAAGAAACAAACCAACGCCAGCAAAAACATAACTATCATGTTTTTCCTCCTTGGTGGAGGTAACTATCAACACAAAGACAGCAAGAGCCTTAGACTTATGTTTATTGCGCATTAAAAACAGTATCAATCTCAACAAGTTTGAACAGAAACAATGAATAAAGGAATAAATAATAATAATCATTAATTAATTAATTAAATTAATCCCTGTAGGGAAATTCAGTTCTGCATTTAACCCATCAAACACATGCTGGAAATTGGGAGCAGGGGCCTGTTACGGTGCAGCACCTTGGGGACGGTCGGGGGTTGGGGGCCTTGCTCAGGGGCCCATCGGTGGCCACAGTGGGGGTTCGATCCACTGACCTTCTGATCAGCAGCCCAAGGCTTAACCCATTACGCCACCATGGCCCCCCAAATGTAATACATGGATTATTGGATGAAATACATAATGTTGAGTGCAACTTACAGTTAAGTGTGAATATTTAACTGTCGTGAGACAAGTTTGCATAATAAAAGAGGCACTTGAATTCCCAGAGTAAAGCAATTTTTAGTATAAATTACAGTTGAACTGGTAAATATAGCAAACCACAATAAGAAAATAATACTTCATATATGACTAACAGTGCTTGGTGCAGCAGTATGTGTTAGGAAAGGGTGTAGGCAGTGAGGAAGAGTATAGATGGTAAGACTGAACAAAGGTTATGGCCACAAGTGCTAAAATAGAAATAAAAATTCTATACATAATAAAAGTGACACTCATCACATAAGACATGAGACTGTGGGCAATGTTTGAGGGTAAAGAAAACATCTGTTAAGACTAAACTTCAACAGTAAATAAACTGTCAGACATGAACACTTCACTGTGGCTGAAGTTTGGCGAATGCTGCCTCCTAAACAATGAACATGGAGTTTCCCTTTAAGTCAAAGGAAAATGCTTTGATTATTCCACTGCTCTGTTTGGTGGAAGTTGGATGGTAAACTATTTTTATAAACTTTTTTTAACGTATTACAGATGTCAAATAAATGTCATGCTCTGCCAAACAGGTCACTTGTCATTCAGTGATGAAAGTAGAGGTGCTAAGATAATTCAGTAAATCAGTATCAGTAAAAACTCCGTATTAAAATCAGGCCCTGAAAAAACTGTGTTGTAGGGCTCCATGCTGGTTGATTAAATTCAGAAAATAAAAATGCTGATGGGTTAAACTCAGCACCATCGTTCTGCTCTATCTACCTCCTGAGTAGCCTCTGAGTAGCCTCTCGCTCTCTTCAACCTGAAATATTACACTTACAAGCACAGTAAGAGAAAGGTCATGGTGCCATATAACGGCCTGAAGCTGACACTCTCTGGTAATATTTTGCCAACAAAGCAGGCAAGTAGGGCTTTAAATTGCTCTGCAGGGCCAGCTCACCTGTGATCATCCATTAGGTGGTGCTCAGCCTGGTATCATGACGTGGTGTCGCAGAAGATACGCTACTTTATGCTGTTGCACCACCTAACAGATGAGCAAGTCTGATTTATGTCTTCAAGATGTTCATTTTATTTGAATTTTTTAATTTGAATTTAATTTAATCTTTCTTTTTTGGTATTTGTAAAAGTATTCTGAAACTTTTTTACCATTGGGTAATGTCTCAACCATTCGTAGAGTCCTGCATTTAGAAATAATTCACATAAATGGGGTCAGTGGTTATTATTAATCAGAGAATTTTGTTTTAAATTTTCGAGACAAAGCACTGCTGGAATTCCAGTATAGTGTGTACAGTATTCAGATTTCTCCTGGTCAGTGGTTGCAGCTTTTTCAGTCCTGTCATACATTCCTGAGCGGGGAGTTGGAGTCCAGCCGTATTGTCCTTCTAGTCTCTGTGGATTACAGCCCGCTGCTGATTAGTTACATTTCCGCTTGTATCATCACATTCCCCTCTTTGACTAGAAAGTGAAGATAATCTCTCTGTGCTCAACACTTCAAAAGCTAAAGGGAGGGGAGGGGGAAGGGAGGGGGTGAGAGTCAGAGGCGGTGGGAGAGAAAGGCGTGAGAGTGTGATGACCAATAAACTGTAACATGTGGTTTTACATATTTGCCTTGCAAAAACCAGCAGGTTTAGTGTAGAGAGAGTAAGAAGAAGAAAAACAGACCTGCTTTCAGTGGATCCACCACAGCGTTGAGTGTAAGACTTTGTTAGGCAACAATCACTACAAACTGTCATAAAATGCACTGGAACATGAACATTAAAGCTAGATTGTGCCACATTTACATATAAATGAATGTCTATTACATTCAAGCTAAACGCTGATTAATCCTATCAGCACCAGGTAAGTCTCTGTATTTTGCAGCATACATGAGTTGTAAGTCTGACTTCTGTGGCAACGTTCTTGTGCTGTTACAGTGTTAATGATGTTTTATGTCAACCAGCAATGATTGGTTTGCCAGAGCTGAGGAGGGGGACAAGTTCCATGAGTAGCAGAAGTGAGAAAAGGTGTCTTATAAGTGCATTCTAGGAGGCTGTGGCTCAGGTGGTAGAGCGGGTTGTCCACTGATTGCAAGGTTGGCAGTTTGATCCCCGGTCCCTCCACATGCCAAGTGTCCTTGGGCAAGACACTGAACCCCAAGTTCCTCCCAATGACAGGCAGGCCCCTTGCATAGAAGCTCTGTCGCCATTGGTGTGTGAATGTGTGAGTGAATGGGTGAATGTGACACACATTTTAAAGTCTTTTGAGTGCCACTAAGGTAGAAAGGTGCTATATAAATGCAGACCATTTACCATTCACCATGTTTTCTAATCAAACTAAGTCTAAGCCAGCAGGCGGTGACTCCTTTGGTTCCAATCATGTAGAAATCTATGAGAACAGACCAAACATCTCCAAACATCTCCCCTAATTTGTTACCTTAGTAAACATTTCCCTAATGACTTTATGGATCACATTTCTAGTTCCATCTCTTTCTGAATACAGGATGATGTTCATTTGGTAAATTATTAGAGTAAAATAAATGAAGTGGTGTATGCTCGAGGGTGGGGCTAATTTGTGATTGACAGGTTGCTGTCCTATCATAATTCTAAAGACAATTTCACAACTTGCTTATTATGTCTGATTTGAAGAGACCAACATAGCAACAATCAAATGCCAAACATCGAGGATTTGAAACATCAGTGTTAAAGCCACTGGGTGAAGTTATGGTCACACTGTCCATCTTTTACATACAGTCTATGGTGCACACAGGGCAGTGGGCATCAAGCTTAGCTATAAGTAAAGACATAGCTTTTTATCAGCTGTGGCATTTAAAAGCTTTCAGCATTGTTGTATATTTTTTATAAAGTGTGGTGTTACAAATCAGTCGTTTTAGCCCTGGCACATAGTTAAACATCACCCTAAAGTAGCCTTCATCAGTATTTTTGTTGCTCTATCTGTTTGTCATTTGTTAAATTTTCAATTTCAACATCATGAACGTAATGTGCCTTTTCGATCAAAAGTTTCATAATAGAAGCTAGTTGCTCTAAAGACTAAATTTCACTACTGGACACCAATCAATTGCAACACTGAACAACCCATTGAAAGGACAACCTGTGGACCAACAGGGTTACTGGTGCCCAAGACTCAGTAATACACATGGGAAACGACAGCTGGTCTGGGTATGGGGCTACGTCGCTGCATGCTGCCCTTGCTGACCCTCTCCACCACTGAAAGCACCTACAATGATCATCAGAACCAAACCATGGAGCAATGAAAAAAGGTGGTCTGATGAACTACGTTTCCTTTTACATCATGTAGAAAGCCGGCTGCATGTGGGTCATCGGCTTGGAGAAGACGTGGCAGCAGGATGCACTATAGGAGAAGACAAGTCAGTGGAGGCAATGTGATGCTCAGTGAAGTGTTCCACTTGGAAACATTTGGTATTACATTCCTGTCGATGTTACTCTGACAACAGGCTTCAGCTGTGGCTGCTTATCGGGTAGTGGCAACAGCAGCTACAAGCAAAAACCGAGGTCCGTGTTTGTGTGATTACTCTGTCAGTGTAAAAATGTGTTGTGCTGATTTAAGTCAGTTATATTTTTGGCTAGTGATGCCTGCTAATCATACAACATCTACTCGATGTATTTTGAGATGTGAGCACTTTTATCAAATTTCCCCTTTTGGCCTTAGATTGATTCGTATGACTACTAACAAGCATTATGAGATGCAGCAATCTAGCAGAGCAGCCTTCCAGTGGGGCCGCTCAGAAGTGCTTGAAGCGCTTTCTGCCTTCAGATGTGGTCAGTTGACATATTATGTAAACTAGGTCATTTCAGGCACACGTCCAGTTTTTACACAGCTCAAACAAGTTTTATGTTTCAGATAAATAATTACCCAACTCCCAATCTGGAGAGTCTTTGTCAAAAGCTATGTGGTACTTGCAGATTCTGCAGTCTGTTTTTAAATAATTTTCACATAATATTCAAGAAACTAGCTTATCTATCAAGAAACTGTGTTCTCTCACCTATCTCTCTTAGATAATTAATTAAAAAAAATAAATAAAAAAGGGGGCAGTGGTGACCTTGTGGTTTGTGAAGTGAACTTGTAACCGGTGGGTCGCCGGTTCGAGTGCCCAGACTGGCAAGAGGTTGAGGTGGGAAAGTGAGAGCTACTGCTTGTCTCAGTCTCCACCACTGTGGGCCCTTGAGCAAGGCCCTTAACTCCTGACTGCTCCCTGGGTGCTGCAATGCGGCAGCTCACTGCTCCTAGTATGTATAGTTAAGGTTAACCATGAATAGGATGGATCAAATGCAGAGAAGGAATTTCCCCAAGGCGATCATTCATTATTAAAAATATTTTTAGGAAAATTAGTTTGATTATTATTTACAATTCATAGTTGTATTTCTGTGTTTGACTAAGTTTCTATGTTTCTCAGTCTTATTGTTTGTACTGAAATGATAAATGCGTATATTAAAATGTTACATTTAATTTTGGGTTTTAAAAATGAACCATCAAAGAGCGTGAGTTTGATTAGATTCCCAAAACCACATAGCAGCTACTGAGATCTACGAATGTGGCTCTATGTGTTGGGAGTGTTGTTTTATTAACGTAATTATATACATAGTTCTAAAAAAAAGCTAAAGTGCATGATCATTTTGGCATCTCATTCTTTTTCCACCAGAATAAAAGGCTATGCTAATCATGTCAATGTGTGTGTGAAAAACTGATCTTAAATCTGTGGTTAATTATCCAACTACATCTCTGCAGGTATCTTGGGAGCTATCCACTGTCACTACACACTTAGCTTCTTATTAATACAGTAGTCAAAGCTCATTGCAGTTAGCTTGTTAACCTGTGGCAGTACGGTTACCTGCAGCACCGCACAGGCCTGCAAGCTCTCGTTGTGATTCTTATTCATAAAAGCTCAATTTTTTTTCCAGATTTTGAATTTACAATATTCTCCCTTGAAATATGGTAATCCTGGATTCTCTTTTGCAGTTGTTTAATTCATAGTATCTGGCAATGCTGCCCACTGCAGTAAAGGACAGAAGTGATTACACACCTGTGCAAGGTAACTTAAATGTCAAGTAATTTAAAGTTTTATCACCTTATGGCAATGGCATCACTTCTAAGTCGAACAGTAGACTCTTTGCTCTTAGGCAAAATTATAAACTAGCAGTTTGGATTTACTACATTAAAAATACAGACCTCACAGTAGGAACTCAGTACAACTCATTACTGAGACCGAATCTTTTCTATTATCAATATTCCAAAGGTCCAGCTTTAATTTTCATGACAGATTTGATCCCTCTAGGCATGGAGGATACCAGCGCGTTTGCCATTCTTCAGTGACTTTTTTCTGGTGCAAACAACTTGTGTTTCTCTGCCTTCCAGTGCTGTTCTAATGGATTTGAGGCAGACGCCACACTTGTCCATATCATAGTTTTCATTCTGTTCTTCTGTAGAAACTTTGATTTTGGCGGTGCGCTTAGAATCATCTGGCTGAAATATTCGTCTTCTGCCAAGCTTCTGCAGATTGGGAGTCCTCTTGTCAGTATTTTAATGCATTCACAAGTATTCATGGTACCATCTATAAATGCCATTTCCAACACATTTTGCACCCATGTAGCCCAGTATCACCACACTTCCACCACCATTGCCATGACTATGCATTCACCATGGTAGCCTTTGCACCACACCACCTTAAAAGAAAGTGAGGACTGTTTGCAGCAAAAACTTATTCAGTAGTGAATACACTGCCTTTAATACAATTCAAATAATGTAGCTTATACACTCCACAGAGAGCTGAGGATTGCAACAGAGAGTCAAAGACATGAGGCATGTGCAATCAATGCTGTTTGAGTGTTCCAGTCTTGAAAGGGGTTTGGGGTGCTTGTCCTGGGTGTTACAGTTTATGTGAGAGGATTGGAGGTGTTGGCCTGTCTGTGCAAGCTGTTGTGGATCCTCACAGCTTAAGGACAGAAACTGTTGCCAAGCCAGGATAGCTCCCTGGAGCTGGGTTCAGTCGGGTCCTTCAAGACGCTCGAGGCCTTGCAGCTGAGGGTACCAAGCATAAACGGGGCGCTACATGGAGGGGTCAGTTGTTCTGATCTTTTTGCAGTTTTAAGTTATTGTGGTCAGAGACATTGCGGTTTCTATACCAGACAATGCAGGTTGATGCTGTCAGTTGTGCCTCTGTAATGTGGAGAGCAGTGGAGGAAGTCTCCAGGAGATCAGTGTAAGTCAATGTAATACCCTCTTAAGTGATGAAAACCCAACTGTGTGTGTGTGTGTGTGTGTGTGTGTGTTTAACAAGCTGAAATGATATTTCCCATGGCTGTCTGTCTCTGTCCAGCTGTCGCTGCCAGGCAATGTGTCCTTGTCAAGACACACACACGCCAAGCAGCAAAGTCACAGCCACCAGGCTATAACAGGCTGTAACAGCATTTTCACAGTGAACACCAGCAGCAGCAAACGGACCTCAGCCTTAACTAACGCCTTTCTTCTCTCTTACTCTTTTCTTTACTTATAACTTTTTCCTTTCTTAATCTGCAGCAATGCAGTGTAGTGAGTCTGTCATGATGTGATGGAGGTAGTGCTGTGAAATAAGGTGAGGTCTTTCACCAGGGATGAATACACAAGTTACACAGACTTGGTTGGTCATTTTTCTGGAAGAGCATCAGAAAAATGGTATGGAATGGTGGATGACATTTATTTAGCTGTGCCAACTGTTTGACCACTTATAGAAATAACAACTTTTATTTATTTATCATTTTCTAGTAAACAAAAACACATATTGCGACTGACTTGTTCTTACCACATTCTGGTGTCCAAGAGCAGCAACCATGAACCATGTTTTGTCTCTACTTTCATTGCTTAAGGAGAGCATAAAATACACCAAACCTGTTTTTATAGTGGACATACTAATTTGGCACACAACAGATCAGAGGACATTTTTACATTTTTAATTTGTCCTTGGTTTATTTTCACATTTCACATGAGTTTTATACATTCATATTTCACATCTTTGCATGTCAGCCCACTATTTTTATGAATCTATGTACAGCAGCACGTTCAGCTGAACCAATCAGCAGCATATGTTCCCAGGGTTGCAGTTCAGGAGATGGACTTCATCCCAGTAGGTTTCTTGTAGAATGGTTTGGCAGCAAAGCCATCTTGGCAGTACCTGACTCCTCTTAACTCCTTGTTTATCCAGAAAAGATCAAAGAGGTAAAGCATGAATGGAGCCGAGGCAGGCCATGCAAGTGTTTCTGGGTCACGGTTTGCGCTATGACGCCAAGCACTTTGCTTTTCTTTTTTTTTTACCTTACTGAGCACAGAAGGATCTACCTTTCTTTGAAGTGGTGATTTGTTCTGACAGCAGCAGTGTGATTTCATCTCAGACATCTTTCCATCCATCCTTCTATCCTGCAGCCTCTGCTATATGTCCACACTACACTCTCATTATGTCTCTGTATTCGTTTTCCATTCTTTTGTCTCACAGTCAGAATCCCCTGCTGTGTGCCTCACTGAGCACTGAGAGCCCTGGGAAACAGCTGCTTGGTCTGCAAACATCTCCAGAGTATATTTCTGATCACACAGGCTACATGTAGGGTTACATGTCTCTGTAGATAACACTCACGACAGTGTTTCCAGTACTTATTTTTTGATCATGCCCACAAGTGTGGCTTTCTGTGCAAATCAATTTACTGACTGTGTTGGCAAGAAGGGAAATAGGTTTGTGGTTGTCTAAGGTTGCAGATTAAAAGCTACAACCAGAGGAGAAATGTACTTTAGGACACTGGTTCCTGAACATGTAGAGCTAAGATAAGCAAGAAACATCAAATGTCCAGTTGCTGCACACAGTGCTGTGACTATCCTCCTCTGTTGGCCTGGAGAAGTGTGGACTAGCCACCACCTGGAGAGTCACAGAGAAGAACTCCACCAGGAGGTTTATTTTACTTTTCAGGCTCCAGAAACATTGCTTTTTCATTATTTGTGTTAACTCTGTTAAAACGTGTTCTTTGTTCCTACTACAGGTGACTGACAGGGCAAGGTCCTTGGTGCACTTTGTGTTTATGTATTTCATGACCTACATAGAATGCCAACATTCAGTGCAACTGCAGAATGTAGTATGTCTTTTGCAAGGCTTGGCAGATGTTGAAGCTTGAACCATATATGTAACTCCTATTTCAAGTATTTACTTGGTAATGGCATGAAAAACTTCTTCAGTTGCAAGATTCAGGATTTTCTTGCTTGCACTGTGTGTTTCAATCCTCGCTGCAAGATTCAAATCTGGGCTTTGACCAGATCATTCCAACACCCTCTATATCGACTCTCTGATATGATGCAGAATCCATAAAATCAATGACTGCAAGTTTCCCAGTCTCTGGGGAAGCAAAGTATTCCCAAAAATAACACTTCCACCACTATGTTCTTCTCATGAAAAGCTGTCTTTGGTCTGCACCAGACTACTTGGAAAGATGGCCCCACACACCTCAGTAGCAAAGATACCTGCCGAGCCTCAATGTCAGAGGTGAGACAGGATCCAGTTGGCATTCCCAAAGACAATCTTATCATTGGCACCTCATCTGGAACCCCTGACTCTAATTTGACAGATTTGAGGTGTAAATATAGGAGCGTAGTTACTTTTTCCATATGACTAATCCTTTTCTTGTTCAAACTATAAAACTGTCTACATCTGTCACAGTTCTGGTGCAGAATCACCTGACAGAGTCAGGAATAAAGTACAACAACTTTACTTGGAGGATTAGGCAGAGGATAGTACAGTCAATTCCAGAGTTCAAACCAATCTATTGGATAAATTTTGTGCCAGCAGCAAACGGACACCACTGGGCACGTTGTATTTCCAATAATTATTTGTATCGGATGAAACACTGAGCTATCGTTAGCTGCTGCTGCTAAAGTCCACAGACTACATTCGTTCGTTCATTCATTCGGCAAAGACAACGTAAAGCGCGTTGCTGTCGTAAAACCGACTTCTTCCCATCTGCGTTCGACTAGTTCTGCGCGACGCCAGGCCCCGGATGTGTGGCACAAAAAACTGAATTAGAAATTTGAAATTGAAATGGAGAGAAGTGAAACTGTAAAGTGAGACTGAATTAGGGAGTTGAATTTTTCAGTTGAATGAAATACAGTTTCAATTTTTCATCGATACACATTCAAACCAATAGATTCAATTTCAAATTAGACCATTCAGATTCAGATTTTAAAAGCAATTATTCAAACCGATCAATTCAGGTTCAAATTGAATGATTCACATTCAAATATAAAGAATTCAAATTCACTTCCTGCTGGCACAAAATTTATCCCATACCAATCGTCCAACCAGACAGAGGTACAGAATCATCAGACAAAAATCCAAAACAGACATGCAGGCACAGGTCAAAATAATGATACACAACAGGCAAAACATACTAACAGGCTGGATACAAAGCAGACAGGAGCACAAACAAAGGTCTGGCAAAGAGTGTAGTGAACTGACTGGACTATTATTGTGTTGGTCCCTGTTATGTGGTCTAAAATGCTCTGAACCATTGGGCATGGACAAGAGGACCTCTCAGGATGTCCTATGGGGTCTGGAACCAGGACGTTGGCACTGGATCCTTTGGGTGCTCTGGCTTGTGCAGTGGGGCCTCTGTCAATCAAACTTGTTCCACTGCATCATGTTGATGCTTGATCAGAATGGGCTGTAGGAAGTTTGGAGGTCAAATCAACATGTTGGACCATTGTCATGTTCCTCAATGATGTTGTTTCCATGTGGTGGGGTGCATTTTCCTTGCAGGGGCAGGTCAGTGACATTTGGGATTTCCATTTGCATGAGGGAGTGTGTTTGTTCTGGGACAATGTTTATTTGGGTGTCTGAGTCTCATCAACACGGAAGTTAAAATCCAAGGTTTTCCATCAGAACACTACATAGTACCAATATGATCAATGTTATTCACTTCACCTGTCAGTGGTCAGAATGGTGTGGCTGATTGGTGTATATACAGAGTGTAAATGAGCTGATGAGTCCCAGGTGTATGGCAGTGAACAGGTAGACACTCTGATAGGCTGACAGGTGGTGCAGTGGGAGTGTATGCGGGTGGAGACTGTGCAGTGGCGGGACTCAGCAGAGGGGCATGTGGGACAAATCGGAGTTGAAGAGGCGTTAGGGAGAGCTGGAGGATCCAGCAGAATCCATGACAATAACGTCTTAATGTTATGTGTTGTATGAATAGATCTCCTTCATTAATGTGTTTCAGAGAGGAATAAATGTTTGCTTGTCCAAACATGTCAAAAAAGCAAGATTATGCACTTATTATTTGCATTATTGTATAACTTAATATTAAAGGTATGAATTTCTCCTGATAATGTTAACAAGACATGTTAAATGTGAACAGAGACGCATGACACTGACACTAATTGAAACTAATTAATTAGCAAACCTAAACCACAGAGATTCTGCTGTGCTGAAGGGCTTTCACCTCATATTGCATCACTGCTCTGTGACTGCGGGGACGTGCTAAGGATGAAATAAAAACCACAGTGAAACTAATATTTTTTTCCATTTTATCATTCAGTGAATAATCTGTGCCAACAGTACCCAGCTGAGGCAAAGCACTCATTACTACCAAGTATTTCTCATTTTGCCCTTTCATTGTAATTGTATTAGAATTGGAAGTGTGTCAGTGGTGGCTGCCCTCTAATAAGTAGCTACTTTGAAAAGATTACATTTAAACAAAGGATGTGTCAGACAGTTTCCTGACATTTCCCACTCTTCTGATTATGTCAGTATCCTAGCATGCAGGCGATTATTGTCTGTGCAGCATGAACAGGGTTTGTCAACAGAGCAGCAGGTCTTCTGATGATGCATGTAGTTAGGTGGATAACCAATACTCGGTCTAATATTCAGTGAGGTTTATTTTCAATACCTTTGAACACTTTTTAATATTACCTATGATCACATACTGAAGGCTGACAGTGCCTAACTTGACAGATGAAGGAAACAGGAAAAACCTGAGTCTTTTTTAATGGCAGTAGTGCCCTGTGAGGTGTTATGGTCATTTTTTGTCAATACTGTAGCTTTCTCAATTTTTTAATCATACAATCAGCTTTTTAATCTTAGCCTCCTGTTAGAGCCATTTCAGATATTTACAACTTATTTCACATAGTTGTGCTATTTTGTGACTCTTTGTTATTTGTTATTGCTTAAACTAAGCTTCTCCGCTAATAACATTCATAAGATGTCACAGGGTGCTTGGTGTTGGGCACTGAATGCATGTTTGACAGCTCCGCCTTTTTGCGAGCCTATTTACCCAGGCAAACAGGTGATGGGAATCAGCTGGCAGGGGTGGTAGGACACCAGTTTTTGACCGTAGCGTAGCCTTAAGTTAAACTTCATACGAAAAAGCATTATGTAACTCTTAATTTCTGAACATAATAAACTGAAGAAGATTAACATTAACTTTGCCTACGCGTCTACACTTTAACTGCTCCTGTCATATGTGGATCCGAGCGAAATCGCGTCGGATGCCGCAACATATGTCAAAAACTGTCCGTGCCGTGTAGTTTACGTGCTTGGCACCAAACTGCTTGGATCAGCGTGACTTCCGAAAGAAATATCGAGGATTCTGCCTGGAAATCACCGGGACTCGAGCCGATTGTGCGCAAATGCTGCGCACTGGAAGGATTCCTGAATGCATCCTACAGCTCTCTGGTCTGTGAGTAAACGTTTATTCTCCGAAGTTATGGAAACGACTGCTTGCAGGATCAAAGCATGAGCCAAACATTCCGAAGGAAAATAATAATATTACCCAAACATACGGACTTCTACTGCTGTAAATAGATCGCGGGAATAACTGCAAATAATAAGAAAAAAGGAATTAAACCAAACGTCGGATCTCTTACGGTAAAACATGACTGAAAAAATGGATGAAAATCTAAGAGCTTCCATCGGGACTCGTAAAGGGAAACTGGCTGTGTGTACGAGAAAAATGAATGAAACAAGAGTGCTTTTTGATACCAATCCAAATGTTGATGCGATTACAGAGAGCCTTGCTGCGTTAAAAAACGCCATGCATGAATTTTCCGAAGCGCACGAATGCGCTCAATCTAGAATGATTGGAGATCAGAAAGATAAAGACAACGCAGAATGGTATGAACCTAAAATGAACGACTTTCACAGTTATGTTGATGTTGTTGAGGGATGGATAAAATCAAAATCAGAACCACTAAAAGCACACTGTCAAACAGAAACTGATCTACAAAATGACCCACAAAATGAAATTGCTCCTGATGACAGTGTGTCTACAGCTGGATCAAAGGGATCTAAAACCTCTTCTATCTCCTCATTGCGTGCACAAGCTGAGGCTGAGAAAGCAGCGCTTGCAGCCAAAGCAGCAGGCCTGCAACAAAAGCTTGAGCTCGAAATACAGAAAGCAAAACTCCAAAGCCAAATGGAAATACTGGAAATTCAAAGCAATATTGCTGCAGCCGATGCAAAATTGGAAGTGTTGGAAAGTTATGAATCAAATATTCATCTCCAGTCTTCTAGTGACTCTGTTTCCCAAATTCAAGATGATCCAATGAATGAATATTTTGATACCTATGCTGAAAAATCTCCTGTTGAATACACACTTGTGGGTGCAGTGCCTAAAACGCCTCTCCAGAGATTTATGGAGGAACCAAAACGACAACCACCAAAACCTATAATACACAGGCCCCCTCCTATACCTGGATTAACTTTAGGCCTCGGCCCACACTCATCAGCAGCAACTGTTAATGTTAGTCTGCCTGTAAGGAGTCATAGGAGAACAGATCATCCTACTCCTCTTTTAGGCCGAATGCCTACACAGCCACCTCTGGACACACAAAATGGTCTTGCCAATTTAATAATCCAGCAACATAAGCAAGCCTCTCTTCCTACCAGAAGCATACCCATCTTCAGTGGGGACCTCTTGAGCTACCGTCCTTTCATTCAGGCTTTTGAGCATTGTGTGGAGAGAAAGACTGACAGTAATCTTGACAGACTGTACTTCCTGGAACAATACACTTCTGGTCAAGCAAGGGAACTTGTTCGAAGCTGTCTGCATATGGACGCAAACCGCGGATATGTGGAAGCTAAATGTCTTCTTAACACTCACTTTGGTGATCCATACCGTCTCACTACTGCTTATGTTGACAAGGCCTTAAATTGGAGTGTCATAAAAGCTGATGATGGAAAAGAGTTGCATAGCTATGCCATATATTTAAGAAGCTGCTGTAATGTTTCCAGAGACTTACCTGATATGATTGAACTTGACACTCCATCCAATTTAAAGCTGATCCTATCAAAGCTGCCATACAAATTGCAAGAACGATGGAGAGTCAGAGCATGCGATATATATGAAAACACACAACACAGAGCAAGATTTCAGCATGTTGTTGAGTTTATTGAGAAGCAAGCTAAAATCCTACTAGACCCTGTGTTTGGCTCCATCCAGTCTTCTGCTAAGGCCACAAAGCCATCTGAACAGCATAAGCGGTCAGTGTCTAAAAAGAGCTTTGCTACCACAGTCGCTCCTGTGTCAGTCCACACTCAACAGAGCGATCAGAGACCAAAGGTAACTGAAAACCCTTCAGAAAGCCAACCTAGAGTGGCATTCATCAAACCTTGTTTCTTCTGCAAAGGAGATCATATTATGGAATTCTGCCACCAGATGGCACCAAAGCAACATAAGGAGAAGATCAACTTCTTAAAAGCTAATGGAATGTGCTATGCGTGTCTGGTCAAAGGTCACATGAGTAATTCTTGTAAGAAACGTCTGAGCTGTCTAACATGTCAGAAAAAACACCCAACAGTTCTACATATCCATCAGCAAACACCAGCCCAACAACCTGCTGCACAACCAAGCCAGCCTGATGGTCAAGTGAAGCAGGCTGCTGCGATCAGCAGTAGCCCAGTGACTATTTCTCTGCCTACGAAACGGACTGGGGCCGGTGCGTCTGACTGTAAGCTTGCAATCGTGCCTGTAAAGGTAAAATCTGTCAAGAGCAATCATGTCATACAAACCTATGCCTTTCTTGACCCAGGAAGTTCTGCTTGCTTTTGCACAGAGAAGCTGAAGGAGGATCTGCATGTGGAGGGAAGAAAAACAGAAATCTTGCTGAGAACCATGGGACAAGAGAAAGCTGTGAATACTTACTGTGTGAATGGACTAGAGGTGAGCAGCCTTGATGGATGTGATTTCATACACTTACCTGAAGTCTTCACACAGTCCAGCATACCGGTGAATCATAGAAACATCGTTACTGACAAAGACATACGAAAATGGCCGTACTTAAAAGACGTTCAACTCACCACCATTGAAGCAGATATTGGTCTGCTCATTGGAGCCAATGCCCCACATGCACTGGAGCCCTGGCGGATCATTCGCAGCCAAGGAGATGGCCCATATGCCATCAAGACCCAATTAGGATGGCTGATCAACGGTCCATTGAGTGGTGGTTCGTATACTGATGAGCGTGGCCGGCCGTGTGTCTTCTCGCACAGAATCTCTGTGGTAAGATTACAGGAACTGCTTGTGCAGCAGTACAACATGGACTTCCCGGAGAGGACCTATGAGGAGCAAGCTGAGCTGTCTTTTGAGGACAAAAGGTTCCTGGAAATTGCTGATGGGTCAGCAGTGAAGAAAGATGGCCATTATGTCATGCATTTACCTTTTCGTAATGAGAGCTTGAGTATGCCAAACAACAAGGCTGCAGCTGAGCTGAGAGCCATGTCGCTGCAAAGAAAACTAATGAAAAATGAGTCTTTTCGTTTGGATTACATTAAGTTCATGAATTCCATGTTTGACAAAGGCCATGCTGAGAAAGTGCCAGACCACCAGCTATCCAGAAGTGATGGCAGGGTGTGGTACATACCGCACCATGGCGTTTACCATAAGAAAAAGAACAAGATCCGTGTTGTGTTCGACTGCACAGCCTCATTCCAGGGCACTTCACTGAACCAACAGCTGCTGCAAGGACCTGATCTGACGAACACACTCCTGGGCGTCATCCTGAGGTTCAGACAGGAACCAGTGGCCATGATGGCAGATATTGAAGGTATGTTCCATCAAGTGCGAGTCCCTGAGAATGACGTCGACTTCCTACGTTTCTTATGGTGGCCCGATGGTGATGTCAACCAACCTCTCACAGAATACAGAATGGTAGTGCATCTCTTTGGTGCTGTCTCGTCTCCAAGCTGTGCCAACTATGCGTTGAAGAGAACTGCCATAGACAATGAGGGAAAGGTGGCCACAGATGTGCTGAGCACAATCAGAAAGAACTTTTATGTTGATGACTGTCTGAAATCTGTTGCCTCTGAGAAGCAGGCCATATGTCTGGTCAGTGAGCTTAGAGCAGCGTGTGCGACTGGAGGCTTCAGATTGACGAAATGGGTCAGCAACAGCAGATCTGTGCTAGACTCAATCCCAAAAGATGACAGATCTTTGAAGGAAATTGCACATGTTAACTTGGAAAAGAGTGAGCTTCCACTAGAGCGTGCTCTTGGTGTGCAGTGGAACATCACATCAGACACCTTGTGCTTCAGCGTCTCTCCAAAACTACAACCCTTCACAAGACGGGGCATACTCTCTGTAGCCAACTCCGTTTACGATCCTCTCGGATTTCTCGCACCTGTGATTCTTCCAGCAAAGAGGATAATGCAAGAACTCTGCAGAGAAGGCTGTGGATGGGATTCAGAGATTCCGCGCACCATTGCTAAGGGATGGGAGTCATGGTTAGCTGGTCTGGAGCAGCTGTCAAACCTAAACATCAGCAGATGTTACCGACCAAATGACTTTGGAGAAGTCTGCGATGCCCAACTGCACCATTTCTGTGACGCCAGTGAGGTGGGATATGGCACAGCAAGCTACCTGAGACTCACCAACACCAGCGGTCTCGTTCAGGTTGCCTTTGTGATGGGCAAAGGAAGAGTAGCACCGCTGAAACTTATCACCATCCCCAGGCTGGAACTGGCAGCCGCAGTCCTGGCAGTGCGCATCAACAGAATGCTGGAAAAGGAACTTGAGTACTCTCTTCAGCCATCCATCTACTGGACTGACAGCACTTCTGTCATAAAATACATTCTGAATGACACGAGCCGCTTTCAGACATATGTGGCGAACAGAGTATCTACCATCAGAGACCTGTCTGAGAAGACCCAATGGCGATACGTCAGCACCACTCTCAACTCAGCAGATGACGCCTCACGGGGCCTGACGGCTGAAAAGTTCCTCAAGTCCAGGAGATGGCTAAATGGCCCAGCTTTTCTGAAACAGCCAGAGGAATCATGGCCAAAATATCCAGAGATCTCAGTCACTCTTTCTGACGATGACCCGGAGCTCAAGAAGACTGTTGCTGTCTTTGGCACAGCAGCAACAGAAGCACATGACCCAATGTCTGAGTTCATGCAACACTTCTCTTCATGGGATCACCTCAGAAGAGCTACAGCAAGACTGCTGCAATTCAAAGACCTGCTGATGCATCTGAGTAAGAAGAAGAAAGCAACAGCACTCACTCACCAGCAGCCTAATGAGAAGGCCAAACTCCAGACCTACCATATGACGGTTGAACATCTGGCACGGGCTGAGGAAGCTCTCTTGCGATGTGTCCAGCAGCGTCATTTCCCAGAAGAGATTGTGACATTGAAAACAGGAAAGGAATCTGTGAAGAAAAGCAGCAAGCTTTACAAACTCGATCCTTACCTCTATGATGGAGTCCTGCGAGTCGGAGGAAGGCTGAATAGGACAGCAATGCCAGAAGAATTCAAGCATCCAGCCATTCTTCCCAAAGACAGCCATCTGACCAGACTGCTCCTTCGTCACATCCACGTTTCAGTAGGCCATGGTGGCAGAAATCAGATGCTTTCAAAACTTCGCCAGAAATACTGGGTCATCAAAGCCAATTCTGCCACCAGAGCTATCCTGAAAGACTGCATATTCTGCAGACGATGGCACACTCCCCCTAGTGTGCAGAAGATGTCTGACCTGCCTTTGAGCCGCACGTTGCCGGACCACCCTCCCTTCACTTACGTGGGTGTTGATTACTTTGGCCCTATCGAAGCCAAGAGGGGCCGGAGTGTGGTAAAGAGGTACGGCGTCTTGTTCACATGCCTTGTAACCAGAGCGGTGCATTTAGAACTTGCACATTCTTTAGACACTGATTCCTGCATTTCTGCTCTCCGAAGATTCATGTGCAGAAGAGGTCAGGTCAATGAAATGTTCTCTGACAATGGCACAAACTTTGTGGGAGCAGAGCGTGAATTGAGAGAAGAACTTGCTCTGCTGAATCATGAAAAGATCCAACAACACTTGTTAACAAAAGGAATAAAATGGTCTTTCAGTCCCCCGTTTGGCTCACACCATGGAGGTGCATGGGAGAGACTCATCCGAACCATCAAGAAGGTCCTCTACTCTGTTTTGCGACAGCAATTGCTGGATGATGAGAGCCTGCAGACACTTCTGTGTGAGGTGGAGAACATCATGAATGACAGGCCCATCACTCCAGTTTCAGATGATGCACGGGACTCTGAGGCCCTCACACCGAACCATCTGCTGCTGATGAAAGGGAAACCTTTGCTGCCACCAGGATTGTTTCAGAAGGATGACTGCTATTCCAGAAGGAGATGGCGACAGGTGCAGTACATTGCTGACCTCTTCTGGAAACGCTGGGTCAGAGAATATCTTCCCCTGATGCAAGAGAGGCAGAAGTGGAACGTGGTGCGAAAGAACCTCAAGCCAGATGACCTCGTCCTGATAGTGGATGAAACGGCGCCACGCAACTCTTGGCTCTTGGGGAGAGTGACGGAGACAATCCCAGACAGCAGAGGCCATGTCAGACGAGTGAAAGTCAGAACCAAGAGCAGCATCCTGGAGAGGCCCATCACTAAGCTTTGCCTTCTCCTAGAGGCCTGACTTGACTCTACTCTGAATGACCATTACACTGACTTTGACATTTTCTCAATTTTTCCTTGCAGCCGAGAAGAAAAGAAGCTTTTTCATTTTTCCTTTTTTGAATGTTCTTTAAAGAAGAAGTTTTGCGTACTTTGAATTTTTCTATGGACTATGATATGCACAGAATAGTACAGTTTTAAGTACTCTTACACAATTGTTTAAGGGCATTGATTGAGTTAATTGCATTCTTCATGGCTCCTTGTTTATTCTGGTAATTGTCAGTTGAATATTAAGGACAATTAGGGGCCGGGATGTTAGAGCCATTTCAGATATTTACAACTTATTTCACATAGTTGTGCTATTTTGTGACTCTTTGTTATTTGTTATTGCTTAAACTAAGCTTCTCCGCTAATAACATTCATAAGATGTCACAGGGTGCTTGGTGTTGGGCACTGAATGCATGTTTGACAGCTCCGCCTTTTTGCGAGCCTATTTACCCAGGCAAACAGGTGATGGGAATCAGCTGGCAGGGGTGGTAGGACACCAGTTTTTGACCGTAGCGTAGCCTTAAGTTAAACTTCATACGAAAAAGCATTATGTAACTCTTAATTTCTGAACATAATAAACTGAAGAAGATTAACATTAACTTTGCCTACGCGTCTACACTTTAACTGCTCCTGTCATATGTGGATCCGAGCGAAATCGCGTCGGATGCCGCAACACTCGTTGTTCTTCACAACACACGCAACACAGTGGTGACTGTTAAAAGGGGAAAGAGAGAAGCAAGTAATCCCAGTCCTCTATCTGCCCTAACTCTGGGGCTTATAGGGCTTACTGGGGGCCCAGAAGTGTGCTTGCTGAACACGCTTGCTATTTATGATCTGCTTCTGAGCACAATCATCCTTGAGCAGTCTCCACGGCTCCCTAAAGTGAGCTGAGCCCAGTTCTACTATAGCCCAAGTTTTTGAGGTCATCTACTACCATTCTGCAATAATGTTCAAAATGCAATTTCTACAAAAACAGCCTTTATGTCATGGTATGTTTTATGCCTCCATATGGTTGCTATGGCCCTTTTTCTTTTTTCATTCCCAAGTATCTGTTTCTTGAGCCCTGCTTATGGTTCCAAAGTGTAAGACTTTTCAGGCTCTTAAAATGTGCTTTGAATTAGCTTTTTATATTTCTTGATATTTATGATTTGTGCCACTCCTTGCATTGTCTCTTTTGATAAATATTTCAAACAACATCAAGGGATAATCTCACTTTGATTCATCTGCCAACAAGCAACAAGAGAATCATTTTCAAGGCCCTTGTGAAGGCTTTGGTGTTTGGGCCAAAAGTTGCTCCCCTGCTCATGTGGTAGATCAAAATCCAACCCATTCAGTTACCAAGTTATGATTATAATATTCTCTTACTGACCTAATGTTACAACATTTGGAGATCTTGATAACTCACCACTTTATCTAACCAATCAAATGGGTCTTGTGAAACACATTTTCAAAACAAATACAAGTTGTTTTTCTCCTCTTCTATTATATAACACTAGCATCCATACCTGTTTTCTATTCAAATATACATTTTTCGGCACTTTCAGAAGTTTATGCACAGCCTCTGTCCTCTTTCTTTCAAACTTTGACTCATCCAGAGCGACATCTGGCCGTGAGTGCACAGTCCAGCCAGCATGTGAAGGGTTACAGCTGCAATCGTTTTCTCTGGCTTGGCCTGGGCCCAGAGGCTTAATAAAGGGAATTAATGGAGTGCACTATCTGTCAGATTCCTAAACACAGCTGGAGCGGATGTCCATCGCCCCCAAGCTGCCCAAAAACTTACTATCCTACTTGAACAACATACCCGTCACCCCCACTCCTCCCCTCACATTACCCCCTGAGTGCTGACTCCGTGAAAGAGCCCCAGCTGATTGTGAAAGCTGTTTATGTATCATCACTGACGGTAATTACACAATGTGGGATAACAAACAGGGAGAGTGAAAGGGAGGAGGAGGAACTGCTGTGAGCACGTTACCATATAGTGAATTCTCTGATCACGGAGACAGCTGCTGCGTTGGCATACAAGGAATACAAGTGATCTGTGTAAATATGGCAAACTAATAATGCATTCTGTGTACTCACAAGCACGTGGCCAGTCTTGCAGCACTCAACACATATGCCCTCTGGCAAGGACAACAATGTACAAAACCTACACATGCATACATCCACTCAATCGGTTCAAGACTTCACATTTGATTAGACATTTTTGACATGTGAAAAGGAACTGAAAAGTATGCTTAATGTTTGACTTTAAAGTCAGGTAACTTGAGAGGCCTAATGTCAAATGCTGAAAGGTTTAATGGAATACTTTCATCACAAATTCAGTATTCAGAGGGGCTTTTAAGCATATTTTCTCTGGGGAAGGCAATTAATTTTTACAATTTTCATTGATAGTTGAGAGAGTCAGACTTTTTGGCAGCGTTCCATCCAAACTGCAGCCTAAATGAACGCGTTTGTGCCAGCAGGAAAAACAAACTGGAAACAGAGGGGGGTAGCGGGGTTAAAGAAGACAGTAACACAATCCCTAAAAACCGACTTTATCTGCTCCAACTATGTTTGACAGGGTTCTTATGGAGAGACCCGGGGGATTCAAGATTCCAGAGGGCACTGGCAAAATGGCAGTTGGTGTCAAAAATCATTCAGCAAGAGTTATCTTTATCCAACTGACTGCCACACTGCAGTATTGTGCAGGCAGCCGCTAAGTGTTCAGGCAGTAGGGTATGGATGTCTACGTATGAGAAAATGCACACTGGCAGGGCTCCAAAAGCAACACAGAGGGTTCAGAATTCACCCCAACATGTTCTCCGTCCTCCTGAGGCCGTGCAACTCCCAAACTGGGTCAAGGTTTATCCTGGTTCAGGTGCAATTTTCTGGGGTCAGCAGAGATCACGATGAATGACTTAAGAGAGACACAGAGGAAGGCTTTCAGAGTCCAGGTGTGACTTCACCAGTATTGCGTTAATAGTCTTCTGTCAACTCAAAGAGAGTCAAGAAAAACCGGAGAAAACTGGGGATTTGGGATGTTTCTAAACCATCACACATGTTGTGGTGGATTGACTTCTGCTGACATTATGACACATCAGCATTGGGTGGATTTTTTAGAAAGAAACCCAAAGGAATTTAGTTGCCATGGGGTGTATCAAGAAGGACACCTTCTCTTAAACTGAAAAACAATACTTTAGAGAACAGTTTGGTATTATGTGGATATACTTAGAGCTTAATGGGAAATGCAATACTACCTTCATGTGTGCACATTAATTATGAAGTTATCACCAGCAAACATTATTAAAGGATAATCTTGATTTGATTCATCTGCCAACAAGCAACAAGAGAATCATTTTCAGCTTAGGTAAGCTTAGGACAAAGACTGGAAACAGCTACCCTGGCTCTGTTTAAAGACTTAAAAATACCTGCCACTACCAGTTCAGTTCCCTAATGCTCAATAATCATCCCATTATACATTTATGTGTTTGCATAATATTTTGCACAACCCTGAAAGACGTGGCTTCCTGGAGTCTTGTCATCATTGCGAATTTACCAGGCAACCAGTAAAAACTTCAGTGTCACTAAATCTGCTGGAAAATAACTAAGCAACAAGTATACAGAAATCAGCCACAACATTAAAACCACCTGATGAATACTGTGTAGCTCCCCCTCATGCTGCCAAAACAGCTCTTATCCATCAGCACATGTGCACAGGACTTCAGGAGGTGTCCTGTGGTGTCTGGCACTGGGATGTTGGCAGCTTGTTCTTTGGTTCCATGTGCTGCAGGGTGGGGCCAACACAGATCGGGCTGGCTACGGCACATCCCGTAGATGCTCGACTGGGATCTGAGAAGTTTAGAGACCTGGTTCTGGGGCTCTTCTCTTACTCTTGGGGAGCAAGGTTGTCAGAGGTTCTGCCTTGGGTCCTGGCATTCAATGCTATACACTTGTTAGTCTTTTCAATGTTGTGGCTTCTTGGTGTACAGATGGGTCAATTAAACTCCAGGAGACTACACTCCAACTGGGAGAACATGCTGTGCAGTACAGGATTATGAACAATACCTAAATTAGTGACACAAAGTTAAATTTCAATACTCCATGTAAATTACCCAAAGAAAGTTTAAGCTCAGGGAAACTGGGACAAATGCTGAGTTTAAAAGGTTTCTCAGATTTCATGGAACTGCTAAAGTTTTAAGAAAATGGATAATAAATAGTTTTTAAAGTTTCAAATGGCAAAAACATAGTGATGAAAACAATTGAAGGTCAGAAAATATCACTGATATCAAAAGCCAGTAATTAAAGTGAATTACTGATGAACTCTTATTTTGACATTTGATAGTAAATATGTACCGTCTGGTTCATCAAGAGCAAGCCAGACATACTGATATGGGCATCAAAACCTTACTTTAGTAATATCATGCAGTAACATTATATCAGTGATATGATCCCTTCAGCAGTAAATGTTCAGGGAGAAATGTAAGACTGCTGGCCTGAACGTTAGCTTCATCCATTTGCCATAGTCAAGGCAGCATATTTGGCTCTTGGGCACTGATTAGCACGCTGCATTAACATCACATAAAAGCGAAGCTGCCAAACCATCCCGCAGAGAAAATAGTAAGGAGAAGACAGGAGCTTTCATTAGAACTGACGAGCCATGACAGGAGTCTTGTAATGAACCTACTGACTTCTGAGAGACTGCATAAAATATTCAGATTCAAATTACCGCTCCGTTGTTTGAGCATCAAAAGTCAGCAACATTGCTTGTGTTCTTTTCTGTTTAGTGCCTTTTCACACATCTAAAAATATCAACAAAATAAATATTCTATATATATCTGCCAGGCTAATTAAGTTATATTTATAGCCACAGTTTTAAAATAAGTTCCAAGAGCAAAGCAAGCAGTGGGTGTTCATTAGATTTAAGCAGCAGAATGAGGGCAGTGTTATCACAAATGGCTGCTTTGTGCAACGTGAAAAATGAGCTTTTTCTTCGACAGTCTCGAGGGAGGAGGCCGGTGACCTTCACAATTTTCCCCCAAAGCTGTAGTCACTACATGGAGGGGCAACCATGGGGGGCAATGAAGGGAGACGCCGGTCCTCGTGAGCACAGGGGGTCTGAGTCTACCTGAACAGACCACAAGGAAACCCTTCATGAACCACCCTCCCCTCTCTTATTTACACTTACAAACACATACACACATGCATCCAGACGCACCCCTGCACACACATTCATGCACAATGGATGCTTATGCAGTACTCTAATATGTAATTAAACAAAAATGTATAAAATATGAGCATGTGCAAAAGTACCTTAACTAATCATGAGTTTGTATATTCAGCCCAGGTCCCCCTGCAGTTTTCAATGCAGTACATGCAAAGGTGTTTCAGTCGTGCTACACTGTTTGTTTGTTCAGCCCCAAAAGGCTTTCCCTGCTGGAAAAAGTGTTGCTGCACTGATGTTTACTGTAACCATATTCCATTTCAAATGCATGTAGCTTTTCTGCAGTCAATGCTCTAGTGTGTCTGACCCTCTTGATCTCATCTCCAGACAAAAATTGCATAAATTTACCAACTCCTGTCAAAGTTGCCTTAACATCTGTCTTAACATCCCACATGTCAGGTAGGACACACAGCTTGTGTGGGAAACAGTAAACAATTTCTGTACAAAAAAGCAGTTAGAAATGCTAACTAATAAGGCATGATTCATAACGGCAACACATATTGACTATAACATAATTAATAATGTACAGATGGTGATATGTGTCAGCGGTACTTACCTTGGTGAAATCACCTGTGCATTCCATTTAGCCTATTATATAACTTTTGCTGACATCTTAGTTTTTCCCCTCCCGTCGCAAAGCAAACATTCAGCTAGAATAGCATGAGTACAATGAATGCTAAAAATGTAAATAATGTTCCACAGGTTGACCTTGGCCTGAGAATGTGTTGCTGCCCTGTGTCACTCCTACCCTGTCTGTGAGGCTGGTCTGTTTGACTAGCGGCCGGTCACGGTCCATCTGGCTGGGAGACAGCTGCTCCCTCAGGGCCCTGCTCTCCTCCAGCTCTGCGACCTCTGAGCTCTCACCTGAGATTAGGAAACAGATCATGCATACAGAAGTGTCAATCTTACCACATGGGATAATCATTAATAACTGACATGTAGCAAGACAGAGTTATTTGGATTCAGCTCTTTTGTATAGGCATTACAGTTGCAGTCTTCCCTACCAGCTGGAGGCTCAGTCAGGTTGCGGGTGATAATCTGGCGGATGCGAGTGGAGACAGGCGTAGGTGTGGCTCCGGATTCTTGTCCATCAGCTTGAAGCGTCAGACCTCTCTCTCCTGAGCTGCCATCAGAGTCAAGCAGAGACTTCTCCAACTTCTACAATCACATCAATCATCCAGATATGTCACTTAGCTGAGCACAAAAGGCCCAACTCATTGAGGTTAGATTACAGTGGAAGAAGAAGTACTCAAATCTTAAACGACCACTGAGCATGTAGAGCTGAGGGCTCAGATTTAAACCATTCAACATGCAGCAGACCTGTTAACAGAAGATCTTTGGCAGTTTTGTACCTATGGGATGTGTCTATCTGCATGTTTGCATCATGGCTCCACATGGAAAACAATTGCAAGAGAAATTGGAAAAATCTGATTGTGTGACTTCACAAAGATGGAAATACAGATGCTGGAAGATTGGTGAACAACTAAAACACATATACAACAGTATTCAGGAGGTGAGTGGCTATCCACCTGAAATGACACCTACAAAAAAAAAATGATCATGGTTGCACTTTGGCAAAAAACTACAAGTTGATACCTTGTTAAAATACACAAAAAGAAGCTTAATTTATATTGGGCACATTCTGTCATCAGTTGAGGCCAAGACAACTTTGTTTGATTTAGATGTAGTCCAGCATGTTTGCCACGAACCTGACCAGGACAACCACAGTGAATGCATAGTTCTGACAGTGAAGCATGGAGGTGGGACTGTCATTATACAGGGCTGCATGAGTGCAAAAGGTGTTGGGTAGATGACATTTATAGACTGCATCATGAATGCCTGTTGGAGTACCAAAAATACTGGCTAACAAAATGACCCCCAGTCTGCAGATGCTTGTCAGAAGGGAAATATTCCTGCATGACAACAATCCAAAGCACACTGCCAAAATCACACCAGAGTTTCTAAATAGGAAAAAAGTGAAACTATGGCCTGGCCAATGACCTGGTATGCTGTCTGACTTGAATCCAATAGAACATTTTGGTTGGAACATTACTGAGATTTCAATCTCAGTAATATTCAGTGTTAAAGCAGCAAAGGGGGTAGTGCAAAAATGTAGGAACATCAGTCAAAAAACAAACAAACAAGAAATATACAAAGCACATTCAAGACTGTGTAGTATCACTGTACAGTACATATTCTTTCTGATACAGAGTTTAGTCATTGCACAGATTCCACTAAATGTGGAAAGAACGATATTGCACAGGATTATTCTATGGAAGAAATCACTGATATCACACAAAATGATTTTGCACAGACTCTAAGAAATACAAATTTTGCACATATTAGTGTATATTTAGAAAAAAGATAGAAACTGTTAGATTTTAATTTTGCACAAGAACAAATACTCTATTGTTCAACTTAGAAGTAATGCAGTCACAGTGTTGTTGAATCATTCAGCATGTTTGACCTATATTCACTTTTTTGTATACTGCATACAATAACATACAATAGTATATTAAGAGTGAATTGACTTGAATTTCTACAGGGGGAAACATGCAGACATCTTAAAAATGAGTAGTTCAATTTGGCCATTTTTATTCATTTACACCTGTGCTGTCTGTACTGTGTTACAACAGTATATGACACCTGCTTAATAAAACCGTTGTGTTACCGACCTGAATCACAGCCTCCAGTCGAGGTGAGCCCCCACCTTCTTCCCGTTGAGAAGTCATTGCAAAACTGGCCCAGCTTTAACAATAAAATGTTTGGTCGTAATATCAAGCCTTCACTGGCTGACAGAAACACTGCTGAACTTTAGCTATCGTTTAGCTTGCTATATGCTAATAAACTTTTCGAGAGAAAGCGGTCAAACGTTGAGTCAAACAAAGCAAAAACCTGTAACGACACTGAATTAAAACACAAAAACTAAAGTATATTGAACTCGGTTGGTACCGGCACAAAAAACGCTTAAAAGTTAGGAAAAATAAATCACTGACAGACGTTTAAAGTAAGGAAACTTAAGGAGCGACAGCGGCCATGTAGCAGTACTACGATTCCTGTCGACGTTGCTATAGTGACAACCCGCTTCCGGGCCGTTGTGACGGAAACAGAATGCTGGCTTGGACGTTGCCATGGCAGAGCAGACGCCACGAGCCAAGCGCCTGGATTCCTATGGGTTAATGATCAATCCAATAAAACTAAACAGCGTTGTCTCAGGAAGGATTTACATCATTTCACTGTTTAACTCATATTTAAAGCATTTCTGTTCAATACACAACAACAACAACTAATAACAATCTTCAAACAAACTATTTCTGCAAAGATTTAATGATTCACAAACACCATACAATAGCATAAAAGGAATTCAGTTCTCAAACACATGATACAAAGTATAAATAAGCACCTGCTGAGCGGCCAAGCACAGCCCTAAAAAAAACATCCAAGAATACCTGAGGATCATGTAGCACACTATTCTAGGACACAATGACATCCCTGGATAAACACTGCATTTGCATTGTATCATAGATACATGTCTCTGTGAACTCTTTGACGCTGAGTTTAGTCCTATGGGGACACGGAGCCTCTATGTTGAATCTGTGTGAAAAACCTCAGGCCACTGGGACGGATCAAGAAAGATGGTGCAGACTCCACTGTAGAACCAAAGTCTTGGAAGGAAGCACTCCACCTCCCAGGTGTTGGATACTCGGTTGTAAACCTCAACCTCCACTCCGTAGTCGCCCTCCATACCTTTCCAATGGCCTCCAGTGACAAACAACTTTCCATCCAAGGTGACAAGGCCACCATTCTCATGGAGCATGTGAAGAAGCTGGACCTAAGAGGGAGAGAAAGTATTGGTTTTGTTCAAATTAGAGTGCATAAAGCTGATACAGATGAGTGTAATGATTTGCTTGCAGTCTGCAGTGATTTCTAAACCCACCTTCTGCCACATGTTTGCCTGTGGATCATATGAGTAGACTTTCTTAGTGTTGTCAGCAACCAGATATATAGTCCCGTCCACACAGACAGAACGTGGAGAGGACAAATACTTAGGAATGAAGGGTGAACATATGCTGATCCAGCTATCTATAAAAAAATGATAACAAAGGCATCAATTAGCGTCAATACGGAAATATATATCAAGGTGTGGCTCTTTGAAAAAGGATAGAAACAATTAGAATGGCACTTAAATCAGCGACTGTATAATGATTCAACACAACACTATCAAATGCTTTAACTGTGTAACCTAATGAAGTGGAACCAAAAAACCCTGCTTTGTCTGAAAAGTTCATCACTAATGATAAATACTCAATAACATCGGTCTAGATTTCGGGGGGATGACGGGGACATGTCTCCCTCTATACTGAAACCACATGCATTTTTTAACCCCAACATGTAAAAAGCTGACAACTTTTACTTTGAAAAACTCTCTAATGTTACTAACAGACAGTAATATTTCCAACAGGGGTGAGTCGTTTTCCTTAGCACGCAGTCCTTTTTCACACCCGAAAGTATGAATTATGAGCTCATACAACCCCTGAATGTATACTGGAAAACGCAATTAGACCCATATATACTTTGTTATGTTTTGAATTATAACCCGGTGCACGAATTTTGTGTTTTCCTTCTCATAAATAAAGAAATTTTCTCCATAAATTAAAACAGAAAAGGAAGAAGCTGGCACATGAAAATTCACCAGAATGCAATGTTTCCCCTTTAATACTCGAATAAAAACCTACATCCATGTTCAGTTTAATACATAAATATTATAAATAACAAATTGGAAAGGCTTCACACTAAGTGACCAGCAAAATGTAAAACATGCATCTGCCAGTGCACACAAGACATGAGGTGAATTCTACTGGAAAATCTTGTTCGTTTCTTTACACTGATGCCAGATAAGTTAGACGGAGAATGGACAAATGCTGCAGAGTGAGCGTTAAAATATATATTAACATAAAAATAAAACATAGAGCATAGCGGTTGATTATCAGATTCGATATCCAGCATTTATCGCTATTTTGTGACCAATTTCCGATAAGATAAATTACTGCAAATATTCACAGGCTCACCAGTCTGCGATGTTGAGCAACATGCCACCCACAGCACAATCTGACTAGTTACAGGTCACAAGAAACAGCCTATCAAGATTGAAGGATAAAACCTAAACAGTTGGAAATCTATTGCCATTAAAAAGTTAAGTTAAAAAAAGAGCTGAGACTAGAGAGATTCTATATGACAGCAGTGATTTGGTGCTGCAGTGTCCTTACCTATGACAGGGTTGTAGCACTGCATTGTCAATGCGTTGTACTTCACTGCACATGAGCCAACCACATAGAGCTTCCCATGACAAGCTGTGGCAGTGAAGTTAGTCACATATTTTAAGGCTGGGCATGTCAAGGCCCAGGTGTTGTTGTAAGGGTCGTAGTGTTCAACCTCAACTCGGTCCAACGTTGTTCCTAAAGGGGAAAAGTGAGGTTGGATCATGTTATCATTAACATCAAACACTCATATTCACAGGGAGTTGCAGCAGCTTGCATCAGATGTACACATCTTCCTTAAAACTATCACCTCAGAGAAACAAAGGTGAGCAACTGAGGAGCAGCTGAGCTCCTGGAGTTGGCCCACTACACTGCGATGTCTAAGGCACCACATTCAAGAGCGATATTTATTTTCTTACCTCCGATGACGTAAATCTCCCCGTTCAGAGTTGCTGACGTGTGGTTAGTCCGAGGCCGGAGCATTGGTGCCACAGTAACCCACCTCCCCTCTCTTGTGATGTACTTCCAGGTCTCTGTGGTCGACCAGGTGTTGGTATTCGAACCTCGCGAGCCCCCTGTCAGGAAGACAAAAGCACTTTGTCAGAAGTCTGACACTGTTTTGCATTCCTCAAAAGAGAAACTGTGCAGCTCAACTTAGAATAGTTTCTTTGTTATTTGCCTTCAAAGTTTTTCTGTTGAAAAGTGTTACATATACTTGACCCACCTGTGACATACACTTCGTTGTTTAATGAGACCATGGAGTAACCCCACTTGTTGGGGTTTGGGAAATTGGGGAGCTCATGCCACTGTTCTGTGGAGAAAAGCGAAGAGGATTTAATGCTGAAAATCATAAATACAGAGTGCTAATGACAAATGTGTATGAGAAAAATCAGGATCAAGATGCAAAAATCCTCGAGGCCCATTTAAGTGTAAATAAGTTCGGTTACTGCTCGCTGGCCTGAAACATAACTTGTCTGGCAGATCTTCAACTTCTGGCCAGAGCTGTCGTGCCTCCACATAAAACCAGAAATCTTAAAATGGGATGCAACAATCTTTTCCTTAACATCCCATGTGAAAAACATAACATGGATGCCTTCCTCCAGCCTGCACAATAAAACGCTTATTTGAGGAACTGAGATGATGATCCAATTTTGTCACATCCAGACCACATTTCTGCAGAGCCATTTTTCTGTCAGCGCTGCATTTAACGATCTGCAACATCTGCCAAACTGTTTTGAGGAATCACACAGACATTCCCAACAAATTTGGAGATTACAATGGAATCTGAACTTGAATTTTTTGATATAGAAAAGAATATATTTTTACTAGTCTTTGTGTTGTAGAAGGCACAGTTCCTGGACAGCAGCCGTTGCAGTCTTGGGTCTCGGTCCTCGTCTTCATCTGAATCATCTTCATCATCTGAGTCATCCAGAGATCGACCTCCCATTACAAAGAGCACTTCTTGCAGGTTTGGTTGTGGGCTCTGAGAGTTGAGTCTGTCCAAATATTCTGGTGCCAAATCCATTTTCTAAAAAAGTGGGAAGTGGATTGTTTTTGGAAAACTACTCAATTTGAGCAAACAAAGATAAAACACAAAAGAAATGTGAACTGCCTCACCTCTTTGTGAATTTTTTCCACAGCCTCCCTGCAGCTGGGGGAGGCCTGAACCAGACTGTCCTTTAGCAGGGTGTCAGCCAGGTAGTCCAGGCTGAGCAGAAAGAGACGAGACAAGGTGAGGAGCTCAGGAAGGTGGCAGAGTCGAGACTCTTTGTGGTGCCGAACCCATTTCAGGATGGCCTCCACACGGGTGCACTCTGACCGGATTTGTAGTCCTTCGTCAGACAGGCAGGCGACCAGTCTGTCTTTCCCTGAAAACAGAAACTCCTCACCTTGTTGAACAGCCTCAAAGTTCTCCAGCAGGAAGGCCCACGCCTTAGCCACCACCTCTGGACAGCCATGGATCTCCCCAAACTCCAGGATGCCCAGGCAGTTGGTGGCATCAATCTGGTGCTGGAGGTATCGGCTGCACACGGTTCGCACTGTCTGGAACTGCAGCTGGCTGGAGGTGCAGATCAGCCCCTCCACGTTGCTCTGGTTGATGGTCAGTTTGCCCGTGTAGGCGAAGTCGAGCAAGCAGCTGAGGATATCGGGATCGACGTCGTGAAGCTCCACTCGTGCTGCTATGCTCTCCACAAAGTCCCCCGAAAACATGCAGCGGAAGTACATGCTGCAGAGGGCCAGCACGCCGCGGTGGCAGGGGAAATCCCGACCCCCGGCGCTCAGCGTTACGTCAACGAGTTTGGGGTGAGAGCA